>CABHPP010059350.1:7973-19493 GCA_902168425.1 Peromyscus attwateri
GAAGAAGAAGAAGAAGAAGAAGAAGAAGAAGAAGAAGAAGAAGAAGAGGAAAGAGTAACTAGGCTAGGCTGACAGAGTGTAACCTCTCAGTGGTAGTCTGGCATTTGATAAAAGAAATGGCCTCATACAAGCCAAGAAGAATGGGATGTGGAGAAGAACGGGATGCTAAGATGAAGCCACCCACAAGTCAAGAAGAATTGACAGCTGAATTCCAAAAACACCAACAATTTCCAGAATTCAAAATGGTGAATCATGACAGGACACTAGTGGAATTCAGGTATTTCTGGTACATGGACTGCTCTCACCCAATGTGAGGTCAAACTTTTGACCTTGTGTACATCCCACTTCACAAATGAATCTGTCAGATAGGCTAAGCCTGTAAGGTGAAGATGATGTGTCAAAGCTGTGGAGAAACCTCGGGTGACTGTACAGGCAGCTGGCTGTCTTTGTCAACTCACATTTTTTTAAGTGGCTTGCATGCACTTCCAGTTTTGTTAGAAAATACTATTTCTTTCTTGGGTCTCTGAGGGAGTTGAAGATTAGTAGTCATAGTTAGAATTAGTTGAAGATTAGATTGTTATAATTAGTTGAAGATTAGATAGTTATAGTTAGTTGAAAATTAGATAGTTATAGTTATAGATTTCCTTGTTAAGAATTTCAGAAAGGAAACTCACGAAAGAAGTGTAAGTGTATAAATTTGAAACACATTATAAGATGATTCCCTGTTAGTAATATAAAATACGACAGAAAGTAAGTCAAGAACATTTTGGACTTACCAAAATAGGATAGATAATGGAATATTTTTTCTGAGTCTGTCAAATGCAAATGGGCTAGACACTGTTGAGGTATTTACTGCATGTATATATTGTATATAGTTATTGTATATAGTTTTTCTTATATTAGTTATAGCTTTTTTTCTTTTTATTAGAATAAAAGGGGGAAATGTGGTGGTATTTTAATTGTGGTGAAATGTGATTTTATTTCAATATTAATAAATAAAGTTTGCCTGGACATCAGAGGTCACATAACAAGGCCACATAGCAGGTCATAAGCAAAAGTCCGGGGTGGTAGAACATGCCCTTAATTTGATCACATGGCAGGCATATAACAGCACAGGGTAGAGATTACCCTTCCAAAATATAGGATAGGGAACATACTAAGGAAATATAGGTGCAAAACTAAACTGAAACAAAGCTGGGAAAATTCCAAACTGCATCTCCATGTCTGATGTCAAAACATTCTTCAGATGTTCAACTACTTTCAGCTCTATTGACTGCAATATACATCTTTATCTTGGGCTGTTTCTACTCTCTGTTAGTGGCTTTCCTTGGCAGGTATTCCAGAGTTTTAGCATCTCCTACATTTCAAGGTTCAGTGTCACAGCTTCATGCAGTGGCCCCCAAGGCCTTCATTCAGGGATACCCTTGACACATGTCTGACTTCAGTAGTTTTTCTGAAAGTCTTGGGGACAAATTCAAAAGGCCCATTCTTCTATCCTTCACTCCAGAACAACATCACTGAAGCTGCTAAGTTCTGCTGATTACTAGTGCTAGAAAATGGCACCTTGTCCAATTAAATCTTCACCAGTTTTCTGTAATTCATGGCCTAAGCTGACTGTCCTGAAATTATATCTCAATAGGCTGGCCTCAAACTCAGAGACATGTCACCCTTTGTCTTTCAAACACTAGGACCAATGTTGTGCACTAGCATACCTGGCTCTAATCTTTTCTTTGATTCCATTTCACAAGTTGGAAACTTAGCTGGGTTGGATCTTCCCTTGAGGTAACTACTCCATTTATTCCGTTTTTAAATATGTTTATCTCCTTGAACACAGGTCTTAGCTCCATTCCTCTTCGTGGAGCTGTTTTTCCCCTCAAATTATATATTTTGTATTTTTACTTGCTCAGCTTGCTCCTTTAATTATAAATATGTATAAGAGTTAACACTAGTAATTTCACAACAGAGTATACACTAGGCTGTTTTGAGATATCTTCTGCCACTAGAATTTATCCAAATATCTTCATTTTAGCTTTAGTCAAACTCTTTGAAAATGCAAAATCTCAGACATCTTTCTCACCAAAATATCACTAAAAGCTCTCTAGGCAACATACCAAAATTCTCCTCTGAAACCTCTTAATTAAGTCCCCCATGATTCAAATAATTCAGAGCAGCATTGTCTTTAATGCTTCTACTAGTTTGACACACTAACCAGTGCTTAATGAATTATTCCACTGCTTTCATGAACCAAAGTAATAAAGTCCAAATTCCCTCAAATCAAAGCATGATTAAACTTATCACAGCAATACCCCAGTTTCTGTAACGAACTTCTGTCTTAGTTATTGTTTCTCTTGCTGTGAAAAGTTACCATGACCACAACAATTTATATAAATGAAAGCATTTAATTTGGTGGGTTGCTGTTTCAGAGGTTTTGTCCATTGTAGATGTAACAGTCTTATTAAATAGGAAACACAGAGCCAAATGCAGAGTTAAAAGCACAAGAGGTCAGAGCACTAGCTAAGACCTGAGACTAAAACCACCTTCCTACCCCTTGCTGCCACTGCCGTCCTTCCCCTGAGAAAGAGACCTACTTCCTGTGTATCTGTCTTATTATTGCCTTTCTCTTCTGCCTTCTCATTGGTTGTAAACCCAACCACATGACATCCTCATCACTGCCTGTCTATACAGACGTCCAGGTCTTCTATGATTGGAATTGAGATTAAAGGTGTGTGTCTCCAAGCTGGTGGTGTCCTTGAACACACAGAGATCTGCCTGACATGTGATTGGGATTAAGGGCATGTGCTACAACTGCCAGACTTCTGCTATGCCTTGCTATTAGCTATGACCCCCAAGCAACTTTATTTATTAACATACAAATAAAATAACATTTCAGCACAAATAAAATATCACCACATTTCTCCCTTTCTATGTCAATAAAGAGAAAAAAGGAAAAGAGTTAAAACTAATATAAGAAAAACTATATACAAAAAGTACAATAACTATATACAATATAAACAAGCAATGAATACCTAAACAATGTCTAGTCCACTTGCATTTGACAAATACAGAGCAAATAATTCAATTATCTATCCTATTTTTGGTAAGTCCAAATAATAGCCTCAGGTAAGTCCTGAGGCTAGAAGTGTGCAAATCTCCAAGGATCAGCTTGTTGGAGAAGGCCAATATGCTGAAATACAAAGACAATGTTTATATGATAACCAAACCCTAATTCTATGTCGAATGGCAGCCTTGAATGCATGGGACGGAGTTGAGGAAGCAGGAAAGAAAACTGAGTCATTTACAAAGGTTATACAGGGCCCAAAAGAATCTTTCACAGATTTCTTACAAAGACTGACTTCAGCAGTAAAGAGAATGGTCCCAAATCCAGAAGCTAGCCAGATAATAATCAAATATTTGGCTTTTGAGAATGCAAATGCAGCATGCAAGAGAATAATCAGGCCATTATAGGCAACATCTGCACCCTTGGAAGATTAGATTAGAGACACGTTTAATGTTGTGTCTCATGGCCATGATGATATGTGGATAGGAGAAGTAGTTTCAAGAGGTTTGAGGAATGTCAGATGTTTTGTACGTGGAAAGAAAGGTCATTTGAAAAGGGAGTGTAAACAGGCCATTCCTAGAAACAGTGTTTCTTCAAAGAACACTGGCAACAGAATGTCCCTTCCTTCTGGAGTATGCAGAAGGTGTGGTAAAGGAAAATATTAGACCAACGAATGTAGATCAACAAGGGACAGACAAGGTAATACTTTGCCTCGGTCTTTGGGAAACTCACAGAGTAGCCTCAGGCAGGCCCCCAGATCAAATCCAGTTCAGACCTTTCCTGCAGTCATAGAGGAAACCCCTACTCAGAGCAATTAAATATCCAAATGTCTGTTGGAGTAAAAGAGGCTACTTGCAGTGATGGAACAACTGAGACAGAGAGAACAGAAAATTCAGGAGAAACCATAAAATTTTTTTTGAAAACTTCTATAAATGAAAAAAGACCAAAATTAACAATAAAAATAAATTGTGTTTTGTTGTCTGGTCTGGTAGACAGAGGTGCTGACGCAACCATAATGGCACCAGAATTTTGGTATCCAACTTGGCCTCTTCAGGAGGTAAACATTCAGCTGCTAGGCATTGGAACACTATCTCAAGTTAAACAGAGTGCAAGATGGCTTGAATGTATAGGCCCCGAAGGACAGAGAGGAAAATTAAAACCATATGTGGCTAACATAGCTATGAACCTATGGGGTCGAGACCTGTTACAACAATGGAATACTCAGATAAACATCCCTCCAATCTCAGAAACAAATCACAAACTAGCACATGTTTCTGAGAGAAATATTAGAAAGTATTATTCTAATGAGTGGTCACCAGCCATCCAGATTGTACAAGAACAGGGTACAACAACTGATGATCTTCCAAAGACACCAACAGTTCTACCTTTAAAATTGTTAACCGGCAAGCCTGTATGGGTTCAGCAATGGCCTTTACCAACACAGAAACTCTAGGCTTTAGAAGAGCTGGCAGAAGAGCAGTTAAATGCTCAGCATATTGAAGAATCAACTAGCCCATGGAATTCACCTGTATTTGTTATTAAAAAGAAATCTGGTAAATGGAGAATGGTAACAGAACTTAGAGCAATTAACAAAGTAATTCAGCCAATGCTCTCTACAATCTGGAATTCCTTTGCCTACTCTGTGACCTAAAGGATGGCCTCTTATAGTTATTGATTTAAAAGGCTGTTTCTTTTCAATACCCTTACAAGGAAAAACAGAGAAAGATTTGCCTTTACGGTGCCTACCTATAATACTTCCTAACTGGTTAAGAGATATCAATGGAGTGTCCTACCACAGGGAATGTTGAATAGCCCAGTCCTGTGCCAATATTTTGTACAACAGCCATTGGAAGTGATACATAAAAATTTCCTAAATCTATAACTTATCATTATGTAGATGATATTTTACTAGCTGACACAAATGCAGATACTTTAGAAAGAATGTTTGAAGAAGTAAAGAAAAATTTGCCTTGCTAGGGATTAGAAATTCTTCCAGAAAAGATACAAAGAGGAGATGCTATTAATTATTTAGGATATAAAATAGAGCTACAATAATTATACCCCAAAAGGTGCAAATTAGGAGAGATCAATTACAGACTCTTCATGACTTTCAAAGATTATTTGGAGACATTTCTCATCTATGACCTACTGTTGGGGTAAAAAATGATGAACTGGTTAATTTGTTCAAAACCTTAGAAGGGGACAAGGACTTAAATAGTCCAAGAGAATTATCACCTGAATCTGAGAAATAATTGGCCTTGGTAGAAAAGAAAGTACATGAAGGACACGTGAATCATATCGATCCAAAGCTGGATTGCATTTTGGTTATTTTACCCTCTAGGCATTCTCCTACAGAAATATTAATGCAGAGGGAAGATATTATATTGGAATGGATATTTTTACCAAATAAACCAAATAAAATTTTAAAATTTATATGGTAAAAATCTGATTTGGTTTTGAAAGGAAAATTGAGACTGGTCCTCTACAGTTCTCCATTCTGTCTAACCAACATATGATTTCATATAAAATATACCCCAAATATAGGCTGCTCTATGCACTTTTATTAGTTATATATAAAGGGTAAATAACTGAAAATTTTAAGTCAGTTGAAGGTAAGACAATTAGTAGGCCTTAGCTGAACATGGAACCCATTTTACAGCCTGAGTACAAGAGAGACCAGTTAAGCAATCTTATAAAATGCAAATGTGAAGCATTTATTTCCCAAGACCATAGCTCAGTATGTTACTCATAGTAGACGAAATTAGAGTTGGCATACCCTTAAATTCAATTACAACCAAGTCTTTTTGTCATTACCAATTTTTATTTTACCTATACTTCACACTGTAGAGTAATATAAGAGGAAGTCGGAGAAAGAATGGTTACTACCACAAAATGAAACCTTAGTATGCAAAATAGATAATTACAATACAACTTGTTTTTTTGTATCATTTTATACATTTCATTATAGTAGGGTTTCTTTTTTAAGAGAATGTATGAAGATTGTAAAAGAAAGTAAGAAAGAAAAGAAAACAGAGTTTCATGTTGTACATTGATACTAAGAACTGCAAATGATGATGTGCCATGCACATTGTTATTACTATTCTCCTTTCTCCACATAGGGTCATAAAGGCATTAATTTTTATCACTATTTTTGTTCCTTTGTGCATTGTTTAAGTTACTTATTGATCATGAATGTATGGAAAGTTAGGCCCCATGGGTATATGGAACTTATCAGCTATTCTGTGTTTGCTATTATACCATATTTACACACAGAAAAATTAAATATAACTATATCCCAAAATTAACATATATTAATTTGCATAATAAGAACAAAAAAATTCTTATCCCATTGCACAAATGTAACTAGACCAAAGAACTTGATGGTGTATTTTTATCTACTTTCTATTCTCTGGGGGAGATTGAGTAATGGACTATCTATGGGTATGAATATAAATTATTAGGAGTTAGTTAAATATTGTGACCACAATGCTACTAGTGAATTCTCTCCTAAGGTGTGGAGCCTGTGTAGCCACACGTTCCTGGCCCCAATAACACTACCATGTGTGGTACATGTTTCATCTTGTGGAATGGGCTTTAAATCCTATTTGGAAACTGTTGTGTACTACCATTATGTTCATGTCATTATTGTATCAGTTGGCATTTTTCACAGGTCAGTCACTGTAATCACTGGGTTTCAAAGCTTGGTTGGATTTGTGATTTCTTTTCCCCCTCTGATAGTATGCATGAAACCTCCCAGCTCTTTGAAATCTATGTGGTGGGATCAAGCATACAGGTCAATACTATATTGATTCCTTACTGTTCTATGATTTAAGTGTCTGGTGTCTTCAGTAACAGGGTCTTACTTTCAAATTCTAGAGAGTAACTGACATTGCTAAAAATACTCTGTAATTAGTGAGACATCACTGGGAAACAACTCCAAAGAGGTAACACATTTCTGGCCTTAGACTTTGTTTTGTTAGTCTATAGTTTCCAGAAGAGAAATTGTTGCTCTGTTATCTGTTGACACTAATTTTAAACTGGTTATATGTGTATCAACACATTACACATTCTGATAGTAGTAGGTTTCCATATGTCTTATTCAAAATGACTCATTATTTACCCTTCAACATATTCCATCCTTTCCCTGGCCCCTCCTTTCCCCTCAACATTTAACCTGCTATGTAACATAATTTTCCCTTGGTCTTTTATACCACAATTTCCTAAATTCATTGCTCCTTTTAAATACATTCCCATGTTCCCCTACTAGTTGGCTAACCTCGATAGTTATTCCAAGTAAAACACACATTTCTGAAAATCAGTTGTCAGATTTACCTCTGAATCATTTTCTTGGGTAACATGAAGTTTCACAAACTTTGATCCTTGAAGATGCTCTGTGGTGCAGACAAGCCTAGAAAATGCATTGTGTTTTTCTCACCCTCCCATGTAACAAAGATGGCAACCTTGCATTATCACGTGCCACTGAGAATGTAGCTTTCAAAATTGTATGCAGTCTTTTTTTGGTTGGGAGACTTTTAATGACTGTTTCTATTTCCTTAGGAGTTATTGGACTATTTAAATAGTTTATCTGGTCTTGATTTAACTTAGGTATGTGGTACCTATCCAGAAAATTATCCATTTCTTTTAGATTTTCCAGTTTTGTGGAATAGAGGTTTTTGAAGTATGACCTGATGATTCTCTGGATTTCCTCAATGTCTGTTGTTATGTCCCCCTTTTCGTTTCTGATTTTGTTAATCTGGATGTTCTCTCTCTGTCTTTTGGTTAGTTTGGATAAGGGCTTGTCTATCTTGTTGATTCTCTCAAAGAACCAACTCTTTGTTTCATTGATTTTTTGTATTGTTCTCTTTGTTTCTATTTTATTGATTTCAGCTCTCAATTTGATGATTTCCTGGCGTCTATTCTTCTTGGGAGACTTTGCTTCTTCTTGTTCTAGAGCTTTCAGGTGTGCTGTTAAGTCCCTAGTGTGAGATTTCTCCAACTTCTTTATGTGCGCATTTAGTGCACAATAAACTGCTGGCAATAGTCGAGAAATAGCCCGATTTGACCTACCCTGGTGATAAGATGGCCAAACACCCTAATTGTCGTGCTAGAAACCCCATCCAGTAACAGAGGGAACTAGATGCAGATATCCACGGTCAGGCCCTGGGTGGAGCTCCGGGAGTCCAATAGGCAAGAAGGAGGAGGGTTTATGTGATCAAGAGTTGTTGGGACCAGGGATGGATGGAATACAGGGACAAATGGCCAAACGAATAGAAACACATGAACTGTGAACCAATGGCTGAGGGGCCCCCAACTGGATCAGGCCCTTTGAATGGATGAGACAGTTGATTGGCTTGATCTGTTTAAGAGGCATACAGGCATTTGAACCGGGCCCTGTGCTCAGTACATGAATTGACTGTTTGAAACCTGGGTCTTAGTAGAGACCCTAGGCTCAGCCTGGGAGGAGGGAACTAGACCTGCCTGGGCTGACTCCACCAGGTCGATCTCAATCCCCGGGGGAGTCTATGCTTTTGAGGAGATGGAAATGGGGGGTGGGCCGGGGGAGAGGGGGGCGGGGCGGGGGGAGGGGGGCGGGACGGGAGGAGGGAGAAAGGGGGAATTTATGGCTGATATGTAAAGTTGAATTATATTGTAAAATAAAATAAAATAAATTCAAAAAAAAATTGTATGCAGTCATAATTGTGTGGGGAATAGTTGGATTTTAAGAAATTGTGAAGGTAGGGAATAACAGAAATGTCATAAAGCTCCTTCTGATTTATTGGTCATGTAACCCAAAGGTAAGAAAATGGGACATTTATCATGTCCTCAGTTAAGTTCCTGGATCAGGAAATAAAATTAAAAACTCCTGAATATTTTAGGGGTGGTCTGATACCATTCGATCTGTTTCATGCACACTCATACTCAAACATTTACAATGTATTGGTAATGTTGGAATACACAGGCTAGTTTTTAACCTAAAAATAGTAATTAATTAATTCCTAACAAAGACTACCCAATGCTTCACAATCCATGCAGTTACTACTTAGCAGCATACAAAATCTGGTATTTGCATCCAAATCTAAAATTTAAAACCTGTATGTGTGTGGAAATATAGTTCCATAGTAGACCAGTTCCTTAGTATGTGTGAAGTCATGATTCTATCTGTAACAGGATAGAGGGAACCATGTATCTTTTTTTTTTCTAAGCTTAAAATTGTTTTCTGAATTACTATATAGAATCTACAACGGTTAGAGGATTAAATCATGTAGAAGTATTTGTTAAAGGGTGAGGTATGTGCTGATTTGTTATATTTGTTAAGAATATATAAGGTCTTCAATTTACATTAAAATATATGTAAACTTCATTGGATATTATAGGATTGTACTTTATGTATAGTAATTTTCATCCATTGGAAACTTAATTACTCATGGATAAACTATATCTCAAAGGGTGTGTTGCTTTGCAAAATAGGGAGGGGGGGGGGGGACTTTGGTCCCTGTGTCTTTCATCATCTTTCCTCTTCAACCTCGTACCATCCACTGTGCAGACTGTGATGTTCTTTATGGCGATATGCTCCTTTGTTAGAGCATTCTGAGGCGTGAATTTAGAAACACAGAATTCGCGAAAATGCTTCCTAGACAGTACCGACTGTTGAAAACCCACATTAAAGTTGCCTATTTCCTTTAATTTTCAATACCGTCCAAATATATTAAAAGCTTATTGCAGTTGCTCAACATCGCTGAAAGAACCGCTACAGGAAGTGCGTCAAAATCTGGTGCAGTGGGCTGGACCAGGTTGCATAGGAAAGATGAGGAAACCATAGGAACCAAAGTTTCCCTTTACTAGCGATTTCCACCCCGAGTAGTAAATACAGTAGTACTTCCGGGTTGTAGTGGACTATCCTTCGGCAAGAAATTTCATTTTTTAAATTAAAGCTTTTCTATTGTTCTCTATATTTGCGATCTCCCAACCCCCATCCCCAGAGCAGCAAACACAGCCATACTTCAAGGTTGCAGGAGAGTGGCTCAGGCGATGGATTTCATTGTTTAAATTAAAGTTTCTTTTTATTGGCGATTTCCCCCAAGCAGCGAACACAGCCGCACTTCCAGCTTGCAAGAGAGTGGCTTGAGTGCGGGATTTCTTTGTTTAAATGAAAGCATCTATATTTCCGATTTTCCCTGAGCAACAAGCACAGACGCACTTCCAGGTCACAATAACTTGGATTAAAGCGCGTTTTGGTTTTTTTTTTTTTTTTTTTTTTTCTTCCATTTTTAGTTTGAGGATTTCATTGCTTAAATTAACTTCTAAATCGTTTACATCGTAGATTTGCAAATATACAGGTTTTACAAGACACGAATTTTTCTGTTGAGCCGTTTTTTTTCTGTAGATGTAGCCTTTTAAATGAGTCATAAAGAGAGTTTTGCTTTTTAAATCCAGTGCTAATTTTGTGGGTATGTGGGAGGGTGGGTGGGTGGGTGGAGGGCCATCTCATGAATCAATCTGCCTTTTATTTTGAAAATGAAATTTTTGCATTGAATTGTCAGCAAGGTTGAGGTTTAAAAAATACTTTAGATTTGAATTCTTTTTTTTGAATTTATTTTATTTTATTTTACAATATAATTCAACTTTACATATCATCCATGGATTCCCGTTTCTCCCCCCTCAACCCCCCATTTCCATCTCCTCCAGGGCAAAGACTCCCCAGAGGATTGAGATCAACCTGGTGGACTCAGTTCAGGCAGGTCTAGTCCCCTCCTCCCAGGCTGAGCAAAGCTTCTCTGCTAAGCCCCAGGTTTCAAACAGCCAATTCATGCACTGAGCATAGGACCCTGTCCAACTGCCTGGATCCCTCCCAAATAGATCAAGCCAATCAACTGTCTCACCCATTCAAGAGGGCTTGATCAAGTTGGGGGCCCTCAGTCATTGGTTCACAGTTCACGTGTTTCCATTCGTTTGGCCACTCGTCCCTGTATTCCATCCATCCCTGGTCCCAACAAATCTTGCTCACATAAACCCTCCTCCTTCTTGCCAATTGGACTCCCGGAGCTCCATCCATGGCCTCACAATGGATATCTGCATCCAGTTCCCTCAGTCATTGGATGGGGTTTCTAGCAGGACAATTAGGGTGTTTGGCCATCCTATCACCAGATCCCATCCATAGATTTAAATTCTTAAATAAAATGTGGATGTCTAGCCCACATTTTGCTTGTAACTCTACCATTATTCCCCCACACACACCAATATATTTCAAAACAAAAAAGTCAGAGATAAAGTTTTATAGGAGATATTTTTTGCAGTGCCATATAATTCACTGTCAAGTATCATGGCACATAATATATCTTAATTAATATGCCACCAAAACAATATGTGTGTGTGTACGTGTTCTCATTTATTTTGAGCGTGTGTGTGTGTGTGTGTGTGTGTGTGTGTGTGTGTGTGTGTGTGTGTTTCAGTTATTCAGTACT
>CABHPP010059378.1:420-10489 GCA_902168425.1 Peromyscus attwateri
ACCACATTCAAAACATTCATAGGGTTTCTCTCCAGTATGAATTCTTTTGTGACTGAGAAGATGACCCTTCTGTGCAAAGCGTTTGCCACATTCATTACATTCATAGGGTTTCTCTCCAGTATGAGTTATTTCATGTCTGTGAAGATCACGCATCTTTGCAAATGCTTTACCACATTGATTACATACATAAGGTTTCTCTCCAGTATGAATTCTTTCATGACTGAGAAGATAACTCTTCTGTGCAAAGGCTTTACCACATTCATGACATTCATAGGGTTTCTCTCCAGTATGAATTCTTTCATGACTGAGAAGACTATTCTTCCATCTAAAGGCTTTACCACATCGATTACATTTATAAGGTTTCTCTCCAGTGTGAAATCTTTCATGACTGTGAAGACTTCTCTTCTCTGCAAAGGCTTTACCACATTGATTACATTCATAGGGTTTCTCTCCAGTATGAATTCTTTCATGTCTGTGAAGAATACTCTTCTGTACAAAGGCTTGACCACATTGATTACATTCATAGGGTTTCTCTCCCGTATGAATTCTTTCATGTCTGTGAAGACCACTCTTCTGTACAAAGGTTTTGCCACATTGATTACATTCATAGGGTCTCTCTCCAGTATGAATTCTTTCATGGCTTAGAAGATAACTCTTCTGTGCAAAGGCTTTATCACATTCATGACATTCATAGGGTTTCACTCCAGTATGAATTCTTTCATGACTGAGGAAGTTATTCTTCCCTCTAAAGGCTTTACCACACTGAATACATTTATAGGGTTTCTCTCCAGTATGAAATCTTTCATGACTATGAAGGTTTCTGTTCTCTGCAAAGGCTTTACCACATTGATTACATTCATAGGGCTTCTCTCCAGTGTAACTTCTATTATGTATTATGAGACATGCAAAGGCTTTATCACATTGCTGAGATTCATACCTCTTCTCCCTAGTTTGAATTCTATGTACTTGGTGAAGACTGTGACATGCAAAGCCTTTATATCTTTGATTATACTCACAGGGTTTTCCTTCCAAATGAGTTCTTTGGTGTTTTAAAGAGCAATCGCATCTAAAGACTTTATCACATTGATTATGTTCAAAGAGATTCTCTTCATTATTGGGTGTTTGGTGTGTTTGAAGATGCCTGTAATGGCTAAAGCCTTTGGGAGATGACTCACATCTATTATTTTCTCTTAACATGTGAGTTTTTTCACATCTCTGAAGAGAACTTGAAGAACTCAGAGTTGGACCACACTGACTGCATTTATAACATTTTCTTATACTGTGAGCCACACTACATGTGCACAGTGAACCAAAAGAGAGAGATGAATTTCCATATTCCTGGTACTCATTTTCTCCAATGACAGTTTGTTGATGAATTCCCACTGAAGTTGGAAAACCAATTAATTGTAAACTTGTATCATAGTCATCATGTCTTCTCATAGTGGGGACTACCACATATCTTCCAGTTGTTCTGAGAGAGACAGAACTACAATGCTTCTTTTCACACCCCTTATGCTCACATGGCTTGTATCCAGAGTGACAGATGACATCCCTGGTAAAGAAGATAACAAATAAAGGGTTTTCACATTGCATTCCCATAGTCAAATGTTTTTTGTGTGATACAGATGTAGAACAGAGGTTCATGTTTCTACATCTCCAAGTCACTCATAAAGTGCTCCTCTCACTAAACTATGCTAAATCACTCACTACAAGAAAATGTGGAACACTAGCTTTAATATGAAAAGCTTTGCTTATAAAAGGTCTTGGACATACCCAATCTCCTCAACAATGTGTGTACCTTATATGATAAATGGAAGGCATGGCAGTAAGTGGATGGACAGTCCTACAACATGCCTCTCACATGGCTATGACTGAAACTGTGACATCTACTGTGGCATTGTTTCCTTGTCTTGTTCTTAAAGGCATTCATGGAAATGTGTGAATGGTGTGGCCACACATGTGTGTTTCTGACAGGTTCTGAATGCCTGAGTTTATGTGTCCTGAATCTGTCTTGCTAATTGGAAGGTTTAAAACCTATAAGGCTTGTGACTCCAGATTGAAACTGTGCTGAAGAACATCACGTGTTCTGCCACTACTCTAATTACAGGCAGCCAGCCACCTGGGCAAGCGCCATTTTGGCTAAGGTCAGAGAGAGAGGTGAATGACTTCACTGCCATCTTTAGTAATGGGGACCATGTAGCCAGCCGCCATTTTGATTGAGGTTAAAGATATTTCACCATCATCTTTAGTAAGGGTAACCACTTAGACTGGCCCCACCAAGGAGACATCAGTTCTCCAATAGAATTTGGGTTACGATATATTTCTGTTTGATAATTCCTGTGGTTAGGATACATTTCTGTATAATAATTGCTGTCCTGTTCCTGTCTGTTCTCTCTGTTCCTGTCTGCTCTCACACCCTGAACTACTACATAAATGTCTCCAGGCAGTTTGTTCTGTTTGGTCCCTCCTCCTTTCCACCCTCCCACCAGAGCTGCCTCCACCGCCACCGCCACCACCACGTCCACCACCACCACCACCACCTGTCCTGGCCTAAAAACAAGTTTTATGAAAGTAGGATTTAAAACAATGCTGGTTTTGACAATTGATATTGAAACTAAATTATTTGCAACATTAAAACTTATTTTTGTCCTGTATATCTTAGGATCACCGCTAAAAACTACAGACTGAATCTTCTTGATTTTACTAACATTGGTAAGCTGTAACTAATAGGGTAAACTGTATGTCCATACTTAACATACATATGCCCTCAAAGTTAAGCCTAAACAACATTTGTCTAGTTTAGATATACCTAACATTCTCAAACACCCTTAGAGATCTGAGAATATGGCATTTAATATAAATGCTTGTTATGAGGGACATGCCAACTCCTGGAAGCATCCTGTATCTTCTTCAAAAAGATGGATGGCCACAGAAGAACTTCCACCTGGAAGCTTGCCTCAAATGTAACAAAGCCAGCCACACAGCGAAAACCTGCTCTACACTTCAACTGCTGCTGAGATCATGTCCAGACTATGAATAAGTGGAGCGATGGGGGAACAATTGTGCCACTGTGCCAAGACAGGTTGGCCGATCTCCACAAATTTCTACTCCACAAAGAATCTGTCAGATCCTCTGGGCTTGGCATCTGAACAAGTGCTACCTCTAGGACTTTTCCCTCAGTGACCACTGAGAGACTTGGGACTGTCTGGGTAACTGGAAAGCTGGCTCACTCCTGCTCATTTACTTATCCTTCTCACATCTGATGGTGTTTGATGACCAGGGTACTAATAGATTTGCCAGTTTAACAGCACCCTCAATCCCAAGGCTACAAGCACCTTAGTAGTTCATTAGTAAGTTTCCTATTAAAAATACATACAGGTGTGCCTCATTCACAGACTCCATGGTACAGGATAAACTGGTTTCAGATATAATTTCAGAGGTTCAAACTTTTAGCTTTGATAAATGCAGTTTTGATAAACTGACAGAGCACTGATTACAAACAGTCTGCAGGGGTCCTTAAATTTCGGTGCATTTTACTGATCCAGCTTTTAGAGATAGGTTAGCATTATAGAGGATATAGAACCCTGCAGGCATGTTCAACTCCTTCCTCCTTCACTCACCTAACCTCCTTTGTTCAGTGAATTTAGACTTAAAAATGTTCATGCCTTACTTAACCCAAGGCCATAGCTTTTTACCATGACACCAAGATATAAATCTGTTCCAGCAGTTTTACAGACACCTGAACGTTCCTGGGAAAAGGGCTCTGCTACTTTGTAAAGAAGTCTGGCCTGATGGAAACTAATATCAGTTTCGAGAGCCTATTTTTGAGCATATTGTGTAGGTTCACTCTTCCTGCCTGGGCCAAGGCCTAACCCGCAGGGGCCCTCAACATACACCAGCCCCTGCAACAGCTCTGAAGATGCAAACCAAGCAAGGGCACCAACTGGGGGAATAACGGTGGATTTCACCCACATGCCCACTCATAAAAAGCTCCATATCTCTTAACTCTTATGACACATTCACAGGATGGATGCACTCCCAACCTCCAGGGAAACAGCAGATGCTATGGCTCCAGTACTCCTGGAACACATCATCCCTAGATTTAGCATGCCATCTCCCCAAGCTACTGGCACTTCACTGCTGGTACCACCTCTCTAGGCACAAGTGGGCACCCAACCAGCAACTAAAACCTAGATTTCCAAGATGTCCCAATTAAGGGCATATCTGCCCTCATGTCTCACTCATTCACCCTTTTGTACAACCAGGACACTTCTCAGTTCCATTCTTTCTGGCAGTCTTCCTACTACCAATGGGTAGCCCCATTCAGAGGGACAGTGATAATAATCTATTTTTTTCTCCTAGCACCCTGCATTCTGTCTCCTCAAGAACAGATTCCTGTGCCTGGAGGTGGTGGCACACACCTTTAATCCCAGCACTCAGGAGGCAGAGGTAGGCAGATCTCTGAATTCAATGCCAGCCTGGCTACTGGCTACTCCCGGAAAGGTACCAAAGCTACACAGGGAAACCATGTCTCCAAAAACCAAAAAAAAAAAAAAAACAGGTTCCTGAGGTCTCCTAGATGGCAGCTATCCAAATGCTGCTCCACCCATAACCCCTGCTGAGCATGGGCCCACCCAAATCCCAACTCCTCCCTCCCCACATCATCCCATGCCAGCAGGAAACAGAGAGACTTGAACCTGCACCCATATAGACCCAAAAAGGTTGGGAGTTTGGAATCTCCAGCTCAGGGGTCCCCATTCCGGAAAGCCCTCTACTGGCGGCTCCTCCCCCAGAGATGCCTGGGACCATGCCCATGCCTACTGGCTATTTAAGACCTGGCCCATAGATCTGCCATGGGTGCTCTAGTGTTCTGTCTCCTGACTTCCTGAGAGCCCCTGAAAGTGCACTGATTTGCTATGCCCTGTTTATTAAATCTGGATTTATTAATTTGGTTTGATTTGACTTATTGTATCAATGATAGAGGAAGCCAGCAACCGGGGATCTGATATGTATCACAGACATACATATATACAAGCTTGTACATGAAAATTACCTTCCATTTCTTCTAGAGCTCTGACAATGTTCTTCAATATTATGGTCTTCCCATTTGTAACCTAAAATACAGTACCAGAAAATGTATCTGATATATTACTGGAAATTAGGCATACTTGAAATTACTATCTTTCATCAAACTTACTACCATGCCTGATTTATTCACCAGATTCTCCCCCTTTCACATGCGAAATCACAGAAGAGCACCAATCCAAAGAAAAAAGCTTGTCCCCTTAAGTTAAAAAGTGACAGAAAGCTCACATTCTTACCTATACAAGTGAGGTTCCAGTAGGTTTCCAGCATCACATCTTTGTAGAGACTCTTCTGGGAAGGATCCAGCAAAGCCCACTCTTCATGAGTGAAGTTCACATGCACATCCTCATAGGTCACTGCATCCTAAAGGATCCCATATATGTACATAATAGAAATGGTGAGACTGACTGCATTGCAAATGTACACTTCATTGAGAATGTATTTACATAATTCTGTGTGCTTGATACAATCTATGATATGGGTGAGTGAATATCAAATGAAGTCACCAACTCATTTTAAAAGGAAACATCAAAAGAGAATGACACCTTCCATTTCAGTGCCTAAAGAATAGAATACAGCACAGCAGGAGAAATGCCTAGAAATATATACAGAGAGACATGCAAACAGAGTAACACTATTTAGTATACATCAGCAGATTTTTATCAAAGTTATTAAGTTCAAGAAAGGATGGACAATAAGGGTGTGGTGGTGCACACCTCTAATCCCAACCCTCGGGAGGCAGAGACAGGTGAAACCCTGAGATTTCCAAGCCTGCCTGGTTATGTAGAGATTGCCAGGACAGCCAAAGGTACATAACAAGACCCTGTCTCAAAGTAAAAAACAAAAAGCACTCAGGCCTCACTCAAAATTCCTCCACAGAGTTAAACATTCACACCAGTTCTGCACTTGTCTATCATAAGCTGGAGTGACCTCTATTGAACTGTAAGGCTAATAATTCCCAGGAAGCAATCATTTTTATTCAGTTGCTGTCTGACAGATCAATGAGTTCGCAAGAACATTAGTAAAGTAAATGCTGATCCTAAACCAGTAAAACCAAAAGAGAGGGAGTATACACAGCTGGGTCAACAGATAAGACCACACATTTGAAAACAATATGAAAGTGTAAAAACATACACAAAGGTAGGGACAGTATTACACATCGACAATTCAGTGATTCAGGGGATCACTATTAATTTCATGAATGAATGCATTCTTGCTCTGAAAAATGACACCAATGCCAAAGTTCAAAAGTCACGACAGGGGTAAAGTTCAGCACAAGAGCAAATGCCTGACATGTACAAAAACCTGATTCAATCTGCCAAAAATATAAACATAAAAATATCAGGCAAGAAATACAGATTGGCAAGAAAGGGCAATTGCTTCTACTTTACCTTACATTATTTAAGAACAGAGTTGGGCATGGTGGTACACCCTGTAGTCCCAGCACTCAGGAGGCAGAGGCAGGCAGATCTGTGAGTTGGAGCCAGCCTGGTCTGCAAAGTGAGTTCCAGGACAGCCAGGACTGTCACAGAGAAACCCTGTCTGGAAAAACCGAAAAAAAAATTGGAGTCTCTAATGCTGGTATGGTGTGCATACATGAGAAGGAAGGGGGCTGCCCACTTTGAAAAAAACAAAGGAATGTGCTCACACTCAGCACACTACCTAGAAGGTTTTCCATTCAACCCACAACATTTTCACACAGGTCATGACAGGCTAACAGTCAAACCATGATGCAAAATGCATTTAGTCTGATTTCATAGATCCACATGTTATGTAATAGTCCCAATACTGTTTGAATGTCCACAGTTTCTTCTGACATGCAAGGAGGTCTCTTGACTATGACCTCATGTAATAAATAGCAAATCATGAATCATATCAACCCAAACATAATGGCACAGAATATACATTTCCTTTTCAAGGAATTAAGAAAAGATTGGACCAAGGCAACTCTGAAACCATGCAGGGCAAACACCAAACATCAAATGATAATGTTTTAGTCCATGATCATCATGAGAAGAAGCATGGCAGCCAGCAGGGAGATGTCAGGCTGGAGAAGAAGCTGAAAGTTCTGTGTCTTGATCAACAGGCAGCAGAAGGAGACTGAGGCACACTTGGTCTAGCTTGAGCATTTGAAACCCCAAAGCCCACAGCCACAGTACTCACTTCCTCCAACAAGGCCACATATATTCCAACAAGACCACAACTCCTAATAGTGCCCCTTCCCATAGGCCAAGTCTATGGGGCCATTCCTATTCAAACCCCACCAGGGCCACCTTTGACATTTACTGCCTAGGGCCTAGAGGGATCTGACACCTCCAATCCCAAGGAAACAAATGAGAAAGTCACCTGTTCTGTCACTTCTGGAGGTAAGTCTTGTTGAAGTGCCTTCTGTTTAGACACAGCAGAGGTCAGATGTAGATGCTGATTCAGTGTCTGGGAACTATGTCATTCATCACCGGATAGCTCTGTCTGTTCAGGTGTATGAATATGTGATGGCCACCCTGGTTGTTTTTATTGCATGTCTGTCTCTCTGTGTGTATATGTCTCTACATGTGTTTCTATGTGTTTCTATCAGGTTTGCTTCCCTGTATTGACCACAGGTTTTCTCTGGTGTGAAACCCTCCTCCACCCAGGTGGAGACATGTGCCTTCTCCTGTTGGGGACCCAAATCTTTTTGGCTCTGCCATGTCACCCAGAGGTGAAAAAATAGTCGCCACCTGTCTTACTCCAGAAGCAGAAGCACTAGCTTGTATTGTTCTTGATTCCTGCTTACATTCAGTGTTGGTCCCTGTGAGGAAATGGGAGGGGCTACTGTAGGGTAAAAGGACCAGCAAAAGAAACCCACCCTGGAAGGGAATCAAGATGGCGGCTGCCGCTGGTGGGCCGTGTGTGAGAGCAAAATAGGATGATGAACTGATGTGGAAGTAAGAGGAACAGGGCCACAAAGAAAGACGTCAAAAAAGGTATACAGAAAAAGTGAAAGATAAAAGCTCAGAGAAAAAAGATAGAAGGATTAATTTAAGTTAAGAAAAGCTGGCTAGAGCATCAGAGTTTCTCTGCCTTCCTCGGGAATCCGCGGTTTGGATCGATCCTTCCTGCACGGTCTCCCCAGGCCTGTGGGTGAGTGGATCGCCAGACACACGGGTGAGAGGCGCGGTAAGAGCGGCGTGGTCGTAGCGAGCACAGGGAAGGAGCAGCGGCCGGGGGCTCCCTGGGTGACCCTTTGGGGCGTGACAGAGCTGGGTGAATGCAAGAAGAGGAGCTACAAGGATCAGGGACACCTGTACCCGCACAGTGGATGTTAATCACCTTGCTGATTGCTTCTCAATTGGGAACTAGTGGAGAGCGCAGCGCCCTGCAAGACCTGAGCTCCGTGGCAGGGATCAGTGCAGCTGTGGCTACAGAGGCAACGAGGGAGGACGCCGCGGTGCTCGCAGGAACCTGAAGGATCGAGGAGCCAGAGAAGGAGGAAGACATCAGGGGCCAGCCACCCAGCTATACAGCAAGCCACGGAGTAAGAGGTGTCTTTGGATCCTGTATTTCAAGAAGCTCTCAAAAGAACTTATTAAGACCACACAACCACCGAACCAGATCACCAGAATCGTAAATATATACCTCACCGACTGAGGACAGGGGTGGTCAGCTTGCCCAGAGAACCAGATTTTTAGTTTCTCATTTCCCGGTGCTTGAAGTTTCTCATTTCTGAGGCTTAGAGGTGTAAGCCTGAAGGGTTAGGGTCTCACACCATCTGCACTGAGCAGAAAAAGAGATGAGTAGACGCCAGCGGAAAAATACAGGCAACAACATAAAGGCCTATATGACAACACCAGAACCTACCGACCCTACAATTGTAAGTCCTGAACATACCAAGGCAGAAGAAACAGAAGAAATTAATCCTAACAATGACTTAAAGAAGATGATAGAGGCCCTTAAAGAAGAAATAAAAAATATTCTTAAAGAGGAAATAAAAAATTTCCTCAAAGAGGAAATGAAAATCTCCATTAAAGAGGAAATAAAAAATTCCCTTAAAGAGGAAATGAAAAACTCCATTAAAGAGGGAATAAAAAACTCCCTTAAAGAGGAAATGAAAAACTCCATTAAAGAGGAAATAAAAAACTTCCTTAAAGAGGAAATAAAAAATTCCCTTAAAGAAATGGAAGAAAAAACAAACAAAAAATTGGAAGAAAGCAAAGAAAGCCAAGAAAAAATAATTAAACAGATGAAAGAAACATTCCAAGATCTGAAAAAAGAAATTGAGACAACAAAGAAAACACAAGCTGAGGGAATGCTGGAAATAGAAATCCTGACTAAATGAACAGGAACTACAGAAACAAGTATAACCAACCGAATACAAGAGATGGAACAGAGAATCTCTGACACTGAAGACACAATAGAGAAAATAGATTCGTCAGTCAAAGAAAACACTAAAGACAAAAAAGTCGTAACACAAAACGTCCAAAAAATCTGGGACACCATGAAAAGACCAAACCTAAGAATAATAGGGATAGAAGAAGGAGAAGAATACCAACTCAAAGACACAGAAAATATATTCAACAAAATCATAGAAGAAAACTTTCCTAACCTAAAGAAAGAAATACCTATGAAGATACAAGAAGCTTACAGAACACCAAATAGGCTGGATCCAAAAAGAAAGTCATCTCGCCACATAATAATCAAAACATTAAACATACAGATCAAAGAAAAAATATTAAGAGCTGCAAAGGAGAAAGACCAAGTAACATATAAAGGCAAACCTGTCAGAATAACACCAGACTTCTCAATAGAGACTATGCAAGCTAGAAGGTCCTGGACAAATGTTATGCAGACACTAAGAGACCACGGATGCCAACCCAGACTATTATACCCAGCAAAACTCTCAATCACCATAGGCGGAGTAAACAAAATATTCCATGATAAAACCAGATTTAATCAATACCTATCCACAAACCCAGCCTTACAGAAAGCACTAGAAGGAAAAATCCAA
>CABHPP010059390.1:5302-16801 GCA_902168425.1 Peromyscus attwateri
ACAGCAGTGTGATCTAAAGGATCACACCCAGTGCTAACGCAGGCTCCACCTCTACCATCTCAGACAGCTGCTTTTCTGGAAGGGGAGGGAGGAAACTAGAGTCTCCAGCACTCCGAGCTTGTTCATCTTTTAAGCTGTGGAAACGTAGCTAGGTCCAAGCTCTTACAGAGACTATTCTGAGTTGGCAAGAACAGGTGAGGCTAACCGGGGCCGCCCTCAAGGCAGCGGTCCCTTTCCAAAATATCAACTTGGTTCATATATTGCATTCTTGAAAGAAAAGGAGTTCACCGGAAGACTTTTTCTCAGTTTTCTTTGGTGCTAAGACTTGACCAGTGAGCAGTTTAAGGGCTGAGGTTTGAAGACTCTTGCCCTCGCCCTTGCCCTGTATCTGTCTGCAGCTCAGCTCAAGGCCTGGCTCAGTATGCATGATCATTAAATGCCTGCAGCATGAATGGACCACCGATGGGTTCCTGGAGCTGAAGGAGAAGCCACGCTCTCGTTACTATGTAGGTACAGTGTGTCTTGGTACCAGGCTCTTGTTACTATGTAGGTACAGTGTGTCTTGGTACCAGGCTCTCGTTACTATGTAGGTACAGTGTGTCTTGGTGCCAGGCTCTATGCTTGTTTGCCTTGGCTGAGCCACCTTCTTAGTGAGCTCAAAGACATCCCTTGCAGGCCCCTTCTTCTGGAACACTGTTGATATGTGGTTTTCTGCCTGCAGGCCCAAAGCCAAGAAACAGTCTGACTTATGTGTTAAAGATATTCAGCAGTAAAGCATCCCAGCAGGCCTTAGAAAAGACTGTGTTTCCATCCACCCTCAGCCGAGCACCGGTCAGCTCAGCTTCCTCGCTGTAAACAGGCAGAATTGGAAACTTAGTGAGAGACAGGCAGACTTTCTTGTGGACAACAATAAGGCCAATGACTTCTGAGATCCCAAATAATCTTGCCACCAAAGGTCATGTGGGAAAACTGCCTTCGCTTGGAGTATGACTGCAAGAGATCGCACACACACATTCTCCAGCCTACCAAGGCATTGTTGCTCATGGGTACCTGACAGAGGCAAGGAACCAGGGAAAGAGGCTAGCTCTGCCTCATGCCTGTCTCAGCACCTCTACCAACACATGGTTTATTTCATCTAGAAATAATCAGCAAAAGGGGGTTGGGGGAAGCTGGGGATACAGCTCCGTTGGTAGAGTGCTCACCTCCCATGCACAAAGTCTTGGGTTTGACCCCCAGCGCCGCATAAACCAGGTCTGGTGGCATGTGTCTGTAATGCCAGCGCTTGGGAGACAGAGGTAGAAACAGGAGCCTCAGAAGTTCAAAGTCATCTTTGACTACATAGGGGCCAGCCTAGGGTACCTGCCTCAGTAGAAGGAAGGGAAGGGAGATGAAGGGAAGGGAAGTGAGGAGAGAAGGGGTGGGGGAGGGGAGGGAAGAGAGAGCTCTAACTATGATGGAGTATGGCCCTTCTACCATAAACAGTTATAAAACAGGGGCCAGTGAAACGGCTCACAGGTAAAGGTACTTTCCACACAAGCCTGGAGACCTGAGTCTGATCCCTGAAACACACAGAGACAAGGAAGAGGAGAGTCTTCACAGAACTGCCTCTGACCTCCACATGTGTCTGCAGCACATACATCCACACACACATAGCATGCACATGCACAT
The DNA here is from genome assembly GCA_902168425.1 of Peromyscus attwateri. Taxonomy (NCBI): domain Eukaryota; kingdom Metazoa; phylum Chordata; class Mammalia; order Rodentia; family Cricetidae; genus Peromyscus; species Peromyscus attwateri. The sequence goes on from CABHPP010059390.1 coordinate 6,971, forward strand.
ACACAATAATAAACAATTTTAAAAAACAAAAAAATAGAAAGTGAACAGAGCCTACAGAACCCATCTGGCATTATGGAAGCCCCTGAAGTAGAGAGGCAAACAGGAGAAAACGGAATATTTGAAGAAATAATGACCAAAAAGCGTCCCACACTGGACTAAGAACTCAGCACTCAGAAGGCAGAGGCAGGCAGATCTCTGAGTTCAGACCAGCCTGGTCTACGAAGCAAGTTCCAGGACAGCCTGAGCAAGGTTACACAGAGAAACTCCATCTTGAAAAAAACTAAACCAACAAACAAACCTATGGATATTATTTTTAACTAAGTGTGTCTGTGCGTGGGCAGATGCCCGCAGAGTTCAGATGAGAGCATCAGATTCCCTGGAGCTGAAGTTATTGACAGTTGTGAGCAGCCATGTGGGTCCTCTGCAAAAGCAGTAGGTGCTCTTAACAGCTGAGATGTCTCTCCCGCCCCACCGTAAACATTCTGTGTTCCACTGTAGCTTTACTCTATTGTATTTATTGTGTGTAGGAAGGGGAATGCCGTGGTAGGTATGTGAGGGCCAGAGGATAACTTTAGGGAGTCACTTCTTCCACCACGCAGGTCTGAGGGATCACACTCAGCTTGTCAGACTTGGCAGCACCCACTTTTACCTGCTGAGCCACCTCGCCAGCCCCCTTCCTAGCTTTAATACTCATTTTCCCCGTATTCGGCAGCTTGGATGTTCTCAGATGTTACCAGCATAGTGTGTCCTTCTTCTTTTACAAAACAATGGTTTTTATTTTATGTGGGTGGGTGTTTTGTCTGCAGCATGTGGGTACACCATGTGTGTGCGGTGCTGGTGGGGTCCAGAGGGGGGCAGCATCTGATCCCCTGGATCTGGAGTGACAGACTCTTGTTAGCAGCCCCGTGGACAGTGGGGATTGAACCCGGGTCCTTTGGAAGAGCAGTCAGTGCTCTTAACTACTGAGCCATCTCTCCAGCCTGCCTCGCATCCTTTCTTAAAGCCATTTTCTTCACTTATTTGAAGTTATTCTATCCAAAAATGAAAATGTCTCCAACATTAAAAATAAAGACATAGCAACTATAAACATTTGCAAACTAAACAACAGAGCCCCAGAATGTATGAGGCGAACTGTCGGCAGACAAGAACTAGACAGAGCTGTAACGATAACTGGAAACTTCCATAGGCCACTTCATTAATGGACGGAGGAACTAAACAGAAGGGCAGCAGTAAACGGGGCTGGGAGAAGGATCAGCAGTTAAGAAAATGCGCTTCTTAAACCAGCACATCCTAACTACATTCTAAGCATTTCTCCTTATACCCACAGATAAGCACAGGTCTCACCCCTCATTAAAGAACATCCAGCAGCAGATGGGGACCATAATAGAAAACCCACACTCGATCAAAATGCAGAGAACATGTGACCCTGTGGTGCCCAGTGAGGGCATCAGATTCCCTGGGGCTGAATAAACCTGAAACATCTACAACACAACTCCTGTTCCTAAGGCTCAAGGATGATTGTGGAAAAGGTGCCCGTGGTGGTTTGAATGAAAATGGTTCCCATAGGCTCACAGGGGGTGGCATTCTTGGAGGAATGTTGTCACTGGGGATGAGCTTTGAGGTTTCAGAAGCTCAAAGTGGGACCCAGTGGCTTTCTCTCTCTGCCTGCTGCCTGCAGATCCAGAAGTAGAACTCTGGGCTCCTTCTCCAGCACCATCTCTGCCTGTGTTCTGCAATGCTTCCCGCCATGACAACAATGAACTAAACCTCTGAACCTGTAAGCCAGCCTCAATTAAATGTTTTCCTTTATAAAAGCAGGTGCGGTCATGGTGTCTCTTCACAGCAACAGAAACCCTAAGTCGGAGCAGAAAGGTTGTAAGGGCCAGAACAAGAAGTATGCTGTGTGGCTGCATCTCCTAGAAATGTCAGAGAGGCGATACCTGTCAAGCCTCACCAACATGGCTGCCTAAACAACACCGGAAAAAGAACACGCCAATAGACACACTGACACGGAACGGAAAAATCTTATGGGGCCTCAACCCTAAATAATGAACTACAGGCAAATAAGTCTTCCCAGGTAATGGGAGAATGTGTGACCTGAGGGCAACCCTACAGCCTGAGTCTTGCTCAGTCCTCACTCCCCAGGGGGAGGGGCCTACAGTCAGTTTCTCTCCCCCCATCTCTCTCCATCCCTCCCTCCCTCCCTCTCTCCATCCCTCCTTTTATCCTCTCCATCCCTCCCTTTCTCTCTCTCCATCTCTCTCCTTCCCCATCCCACTGACCCCTGGCCTTGTTTCAGGACAAGGACAAGGATGGACAAGAATGAGATTGGAAAGCTCTAGAAAAGCCACCCACCACCTACCTGGAAGGCCACACATACCTGGAAGGCTCAGCACATCACAAACCTAACCCTGACCAACTGTGTACCTGGAAGGCAGCTTCAGGACTACAGACCACTCCTGTACAGTTTCCTAGAGAATTCCCTCTCCGGTGGGTCCAAGGCTTGTACTGGCCCTTCTGTGGCCAATGATGTGGTAAGAAATTTCTCCACCTACAATGTCTTTTTGGAACAATGAATCCATTTACTTTTCCCAACAACTCTATGAACTAATCAATTACCTATCTCACTAAGTACAGGCTGAGAGACGGAACTCAGCTCAAGGTCACCCAGCACTGGCTTCAACCCACACTCCTCCTTTCCCTCCGTGCCTTCTTCAGTCTGGATTCCCAGCAGATGAGCTAAGAGCAGCATGGACCAGGACTACCTCAGCTCCAGGAAAGGTGGAACAGTGTGGACCAGGATTACCTTGGCTCCCACAAGGATGGGACATTTAAGCCAGTCCATGAGATACCTCTCTTCCTCCCAAGAAACAGACATGAATGTACTGACTTCTCCCTAAGACTGCAAATGAGAGGACTCAGCCTGGAGGCCAGATCCGGTGGGGGAATCCAATACAGGCCTGTGACTCCAAGGTACACTGTAGCTCCCACCCAAGGGTGCTACCCATCTGGGGAGTCTCAGGTGTCAGTGCTATCCACCTATGCACCAAAGCCCCGTGAGAAGGGTGTCAGGATGTCAACTACCAGAACATAGCGTCTCTGGAGTTCTCTACTAGGTTTCACTACAGAAGTATTAGGGCAACAGACAGAGCTGTGGAAGGGGCTCTAGAGGCCATTCGTGAGCAGGTAGCAAACGTGCCCGGGCTCTTAAAGGGCTGGAGGAGCACTAGGCGAAGGGCTCCTCAGGGAGAAACTGCTGCTTGCCCCCGGTCAGACCTCAGCACACAGACAGCAGGTTACCACCACAGAGGCATGTCGAAGGCCCACCACTCCAATTCCATCCTGTCTGAACTTCCCCTCCTAAGTCAAAGTTACGACACAAGCGAACAGATCCCAACGAGTTAAAGACTGCTATACTGTGGATCTGGCAGGAACTCTGCCCAGTCAGGCTACACAAATCTCAACTGCTTCATGGGGATCGGAGAGTGGGTACAAGCTGCTGCAGCATCAAACCAGGCTGAGAAGTGCAACCTCCTCAACAGACGCACGCATGCACGCACATGCACACACATATCCAAATACCCCCGAGACCTCACCATCAGTGTGTGCTTTACCTTCCCACAGGAATGTGACAGCTGTCACTCTGCAGGCTGGTTCCCACCTACCCTGAAGGTAGGTGTGTCCTGGGTGCAGCAGCTGCGGAAGACTAGATGCCAACTACAGAATCCTGGGAGGAGCCAGGGGCTGCCTTGCTTCTACTTCCTCAGACACTTCATCTTAAAGCTTAAAGGGATGTGGGGACTGCCAGGCTAGGGTGGGAGAAGCAACAGCCACTTCCTGCTCAAGCTCCGTCTGTGGGACAATCCACATGAGCAGCCCTCACCCCAAAGGAACCCCAGCCAAGCCAGGCATGGTGACACATGGCAAGACCCTGTCTCAAAAAATGAAAGACAGACAGACAGCCCAAGACAGGCCTGCCCACAGACACAAATGCTGACAAGTTTTAACACATGCCTTTTCAGCTAACACAGAGAGAGGCCATGTTGTGCCAACCCTGGGCAGAGGTTCCAGGTGGCCAGTCTGGAAGCGAGCAGATCACATCCAGTTGGCTACATCAGTGCTGAAGGTCAAATGTGGATCACGGGTCCCTCACCCAGCAGCCCAGGGGCCTGTCAAACCCCAGCAGCATTTTCAGCCTGCGCATGACCTGGTACTCCTGAAGTTAGAAGTTACTGCAGGCAGCACCCTCAGCAGCGACCGCCGCCACCAGGGCTGATTCTTCTGGTCTGGGCAGCCTCACACAGACAGCAGGGAGCCCAGGCCCGGAAAGTGATCACCTGCGAGCCCTTCTCTGCCATCCTAGTTTGCTAGTGTTAGCAGACGTGAGCAGCCAGTGACAAACTGGACCTCAGGAAGAATTCAGAATCTAAGTGGCATCCTGCAGGCAGAGCTCCTCGGCTGAGCAGGCCTCCCAACAACTGGCTGGGGCGCACTTGCTCCCAGCACAGGCCTCCTGCAACCACCAAAAGTCAGCCCTGTAATAAACACACTGATGAAAGCACAGATTGATATCTTTACCATTTATTTCTTAAAATCTTATTCAAAATATTAAATAATACAATTTCAGATATGAAAAAAACTACTGCGATAAAACAGTCCAGGTCTATGTGACCATGCTGCGCATCCTTCAGCCAGTCGACTGTCCCTGAAGGGGGGACAGTCCTGCCTCTTCAGTGGCTGCTGGCTCACCTGGGCTTTACCGAGCACACAGCAAAGGCTGCACTTTCTGGAGAGTTGTAATGAAGCTTGGTAGTCAACCATGGTTCAAATCACACATTTACATCCTGATCAACTCTAAAAAACAGGCTACCGTGAAATACAGTAAATAATTCCAGTTGCTGGGGGCAGGGCAACATAATAAAACGTGGCAGGAGTCTGAATGTCACTATGCACAGATCGGTGTGTAAACTTTCTTCTTTAACTGCAGGATTGAGACACAGCATCGTTTAAGTGATAATGGCCTCTAAAGTCTCTTCAATTTACTGTGCAGCAAGAAACAAACTGAAAAACTCTGATCTAAGTTTTTAAACTCTGCTCATCACCTGAACCCTTGGAACTTGTGCTAAAATCAAGTGCTGACTAAAAGCAACCATTGTTTATGGGTTAAATATTCTACCAGGATCCACCCTAAACTTCATTCAGTAATCCAAACCAAAAACTGCTATCTAGCTAACATTTCAGCTGTGTTCACTGGGAATTGCAGTCTATTTTGCAAGAATTCCTAAACAAGTTTAATGTGTGATTGGTAAAGCAGCAGCCACATTATCTTACACTGTTTTAAGTGCCTAAAAACATCCAAAGCAGTTTTTTTTTAAATAATTACATTTATTTACTATGTGTGTATAAGCACGTGTGTGGAGGTGCACAAATGCGTGGCACACACGTGGAGGTCAGAAGACAACCTGCAAGAATCCACTCTCCCTCTGCCACCCAGGTCCTGGGGACTGAACTCAGGGTCTCAGGCTTGGCAGCAAGCGCCCTCACTGGCTGAGCCCACCTTCCCATCCATCTTCCAATGCAGTTTTGAGAGAGAGGAAAACGTGTTACTTTAAAGCAAAGCATTATAATCACAATATCCTTGTACATTAGTTTGGTACCACACACACACAAAGAAATGTGTTTGAAAATATGCTATCTGCAAGTGGGTGGGCGGCCACACCTGTAGTACCAGCACTTGAGAGTCCAAAGCAAGAGGACCAGCTGTTCAAGGCCAGCCTAGGCTATTTAGTGAGACCCTATCTCAAAAATCAGAAACAGAATCAAGGAAAGAGGAAAGCGGCATCTGGACGGCAGCAGTGCTGAAGCAGCAGTGCTGGCCCTGGGAGACTGCAGCTCTGGTCTGGGGTCTTTCAAAGAGGAGGACACTGCGGCAGAGGCACGATGAAGGGAAATAACACCTACACAAAAATACACAGTAACGTTTAACTCACAGTTCCGATACCTGATTGAATCTAGCGCTAAAGAACAGATTAAAAAATTAGATACTCCTTATTTGTGACATTTAGTTCCCAAAGCACCAAGGCCAAAGAGAGTGCCCCCTCTTAGTTAAGTACCACTTGCCTGTGGCAGAATTCTGCATGACATCATATAAAAGTCAAGCAAATAAAATGACAGAAGAAGCAAACCCCAGTCACAGTGCTTTAGAAAATATAATCATTGGTGATCTTCAGGGAAGGCATGGCCTCATTCACATTCTGGTCCAGACGATGGTACTCCACTGTTTTGGAACACAGGCCATCACGCCACTTCCTGCTCTGAACTAGGAGGAAAATCTGAAATAAAACAAAGCAATTAGACATGCCAAAGAGAAAACGTATCTGGTACCGTTTATGTAAAGTGCAGGATCTTGTTTAGGCTTGGAGACACAGAAGCTTATCACAGTAACAAAAGGACAGTGGGCGGGGTGGAGACCAGGAGTCTACCTGCCCCACAGGTATTAGCACCCTCAGCTCAGGTCAGCTAACAAGGGACTCCAGGGGTCTGTCTGCTCTTTCTGTCACTGGGTCACCGACACTCAGAGCTGGAAGACATTCTGAAATTAACTGGTCCATTTTGTCATTTCTCAGGTAAGAAAATTAGGAAGAGGAAGACAGACAGCTTGAGTCACAAGACAAGTCACAAGAACCAAGCTCTCAAGAGGAAGCTGGGCTTGAGTTCCTTTAGAATTCTGAAAGGCTCACGACTCAGTAGCATTAAGTGACACCCACCTCCACCCCGCCCCATTAGCTTATGCCTAGGTTATTAGGTTACTCCTTTAACCCAGGAAAGCAATTCTAACAGAAATAGTCATCATGGTGCTACCTCTGAACCAAAACTTGGAATCATCTAACTGTCCAATAGGAACAGAGCACAATCAATCATGCAAATATTAAACCATATTTTTAAATAATATGTTATGGTGCCAAAGTGGACGGCAGAAAGCTCATGAGACCTCAACTCTACACAAAGAAATACAGGCAACTAAGAGATGTTAAGAGCTGTAAAGAACACACCAACTGGTTATCCAAAAAATAGCTCTGAAAACAATACACAAGCCAGGCAGTGGCACGCCTTTAATCCCAGCACTCAGGAGGCAGAGGCAGGCAGATCTCTGTGAGTTCAAGTCCAGCCTGGTCTACAGAGTGAATTCCAGGACAGCCAGGACTACACAGAGAAACCCTGTCTCAAGAAAGAAAAAAGAAATTACATCATGCGTGTATATTTGTGGACCGGAAATACACTAAAATTTACTTTAATGCTCTGAGTAGCAGATAAAACTTTTTTTCCCCCTAAAGTCTTCAGATTTCTGAATTCTCTACATTAAATGTATTGTTCTGGGAGTTTGTTTGTTTACAGCCAGATCCATTTATTTATTTATCTTACTTACTTATTGCCAGATCCCTTGGAACTGGAGTTATAGGTTATGAACTACCTTGTGGGTCCTGGAATGGGCATTTGAAACCCAGTCCTCTGCAAAAGCAGCCAGTGCTCTTAATCACTGAGCCAACTCTCCAATCCCTGGATGTTTATTTTTGAGACACGGTTTCATACAGTCTAGTTCGGCCTTGAAGACTAGTGATCCACCTGCCTCTACCTCCCAAGTATCCAGATGCCAAGACTACAAGCATTTATCACCACACCGGCCATACATAAAGACCTTTTGTCCCTCCTCCCTTTTTCTTTTTTCTTTTTTGAGGCAGGGTCTTAAATATATATCCCAAGCTATCCTGACCCTCAATATTCAATCAAAGATGATAATGAATAACCTTGAATCTCGGATCCCCTGAATTCCCCTGGAGTTACAGAAGTGTGTTACCATGTGCAAGTTTATGCGGTGCTGAGAAATGAGCCCAGGACATCATGTATGCTAGAAAGTACTCTAGGAGTGGAGCCACAACCCCAGCCCAATCCTTGTACAACCAGAAAATAATGGTACTGTAAAATCTCCAAGTCAATGCATAATAAATTAAAGGGAGTATGAAGTTAATATTCTTGCTCCACAAATGCAAGACAGGTGTAATGGCACACGCCTTTGACCCCAGCACTTAGTAGACAGAGACAGGTGGATCTCCATGAGTTCAAAGCCAGCCTGATCTACATAGTGAGTTCTAGACAGCCAGGGCTATATAGTAAGATCCTGTCTGAAAAATAAATAACTTGCTGGACTTTGGTTTCATTCATTATGGGGAAAAAAAAAAAAAAAATCAAGCAATTTCCTAGAAGCACATGTAGCATTATTCCTAATTTGTCTAGTGTACCAGACTCATAACTTTATTAGAAACGTTAACAGTTTATCACCGCTTCCAACTTGACTGAAAGAATCTATACAGGTATGACTGAGACGATGAAGCCTTACAGCTCACCTTCCTTTTGTTGTGATACGCAACGTACACAACAGCTGCACAGAAAGCGAAGATGAGGAGGTGAAAGAAGAAATGGCTGTCCTCTCGGTTTGGGGGTGGGAGCTTCACCACCTTCACCGAGTCCTCGAATAGCTGAAAGTGCCTGTCGGCTTTGCTCAGCTCTATGTTTAGATTATCATCAGGCTCCTCGTCCCGGGGGTTGGTGGTCCAGTCATAGTCAGGCTCTCCGTAGTCACTATTGTCCAGAGTGTCTTTGACTGTGGCTGGGGAACTGTTGAGGGCCAGAAGATCCTCCTCCTCCATGCTGGGATCTTCATTGCCATCAGCCTCGTCCTGGGACACAGAAGGAGAGGCAGAGGGGGAGGGTGCCACAGAGGTGCCTCCATTTTTCTCTGTACTGGCTGGGGGAGGAACAGTGGTGCTGATCTGGGAAATAGAAGGTTCGGTGTTGTTTCCAGCTGTCAGCACAGCTGGAGGAGAAACAGTGGGGTCATGTGGAGTGTTCTCTGGAGTATCTGAAAAACAAAAGCACCCCGACATTGCCAACCTTTTCTTCACTAAGAGAAAACAGTTATTTATCAAATTTTTCACTAAGCATTTCTCCTGAGTATAATAAACTCCTGCAGCTTTCCCTTAAGATCTAGTTAAGTCTCAATGACCAGCATTCAATTACATTTCTTCTTGGGCAATTTATCTCAGCTAACAATCGCTTTGCTCAGTAACACCTTGAACCAGTAAGGGACCCACTGTGGCAGCGGCGGCACAGCCTGCTACTTAAAGAGCAAGTGAGCATCTGATTTCAGGTCAGGCGAAGTCAGCACAGACCCCAGCCCACCCCTACTGTTTCCCTTTACCAAAGACTGGACTTCAGTCAGCCTTGTCCAGGCTCCACCTCATCCCCAGAGCAGAAAGAGAGGAGGCTAATCCTGGGTCAAGTGGGTCACAAAAATCAATTGCCACACACACAAAATCTGGAACTAAGTACACTATAAAACAAGTACTTAGAAACTGCCTTTGCTAAAAATCACTGACCCCTCAACTAGAGCTCTGGTTAAAAGCCTTCCCTTTTCTGTGTCCTGCTTCCCTCTGAAGGTTGGTAAGGCAAGCACTCAAGGACGTGTCTGTGAGTCTGTTATCCCTCTTCAAGGCTGCAAGCAGAGAAATAAGCCGCTGCCCTAACCCTCCAGGCCCCCGATCTACGAAGAGCAGCCCCTCCAAGGACAAACCAGGGACCCACCAGGGAAACGACGTGTCCTGAAACAGAAGTGTATCATCCCCCAAGACCCACCACAATCCCTCAAGCAATAGGAACTTCTGACCATGAACGAAACCAGAGACAAGGATCCCAGACTATCCCCTGCCCAAGATGCTCAGTTATTCACAATCTGCCCCTCCCTGCCCCACACATAACCTTCAAAGTTCATGTCAG
>CABHPP010059391.1:0-23911 GCA_902168425.1 Peromyscus attwateri
GTTTCATTTTTGCTATGTTTCTTTAGAAGAACAGTAGTAATTTGGCTTTGCCCTAGATCCATAGCCTATCTATTCTTAAGTTATTGGCCATAAAAGCAGTGTCACAGATGTAGATGTATTCCATCTCATAGAGTGATCCTTAAAGGCAATAAGACATTGATTAGTTATTCCCACAAGCTTTGTACTAGTGCATCTTCCACGCATGGCATATCTTAGGGCTATACCTGGTTTGGCATTGACCTTTCTGCTCTGGAAGCATACATAATACAGTCTAGTTCTTGAAGCACTGGTCAGTAGGGATGAAGGTTCTAGGTAGACACCAGCTAAACTTACCTATGTTCACTGAGTTGTATAGGTATTATCTTCAGGAATAGGTAGGGCCTTACTGTCATTTTGGGGACAACAAGTAATAACCTAATGGTAGACTGGGTTGTTGGGGGGTTGCATGGGACTTCTTTGTCCAATTACTCTATTACTTGTAATCTATTCCCAGATCTTAAGGCTTCATTTGGTTATGAGGGATGTCCAGCTGTAGCTCCATCTACCCTGTTATAAGGAAGTTCTATTTAGATTGCTTTCATATATGTTTGTATTTTAGGCAACTTCTACTTTATTAGGATTCCATTTGAACCTTCAATTGGCCCTTATTTCACTTTTCCTTCCTCTCTTCAAACCCATTCCCCATTTATTCCTCCTATCCATTACACCCCTCTCCTTCATAATTGTGTATTCTATTTTTCCTTCCTATGCAGATCCATCCTGCCTTCCTAGTTCTTTATTCTACAGCTAACATCTGTGGCCATGTGGAGTATGTCATGCTTATTTAAGCCTTAATAGTAAACATACTCATATAGGTGAAAATATATCATATTTGACTTTTGGGGTCTGGGTTATCTCATTCAGGATGATTTTTTCCCTAGGTCCATTCATCTACCTTCAAATATCATGATTTCAAATTTTTAACATCTGAGCAATATTCCATTGTGTGAATGGACCTCATTTTCTTTACCCATTATCTACTGAGGGACATCTAGAAAGTAATGAATGTGTTTGATCAAGTGTCTCCATCTTAGGATATAAAATCCTTTATATATATATATATATGACCAAGCTGAATCTAGAGGTAGATCTATTTGCAGCTTCCTAAGTCACCTCTATACTGATTTCCATAAAGGCTATACAAGTTTGTATTCCCACCTGCAATGAATTGGTATTGTGCTTAATCTATATCCATGCCACAATCAGCTGCCTTCTATTTTAGTGATCTTGGACATTCTGAGTAGTGGAAGTTGGAATGTTAAAGTGGTTTTGACTTGTGTTTCCCTCATGACAGTGGGGACTCAGAGTGAGGACTCAGAGGTTTTTCAGTCTGAGGATTTGTGGAAACAGGATCGACTGAGGAGTTGGTGAGGTGAGGTTGGCTGTGGGGCTCTGCTTCTCTGATCTTTCAGCTTTTACCCCAATATCTGGCTCTGTTTTTTTTTTTATTAAAATACCATCTAAGGTTTGAACAATACCCATTTACCCCTGGATGACACCAGTCACATAGCGTTGAATCCCCTTACATTAAGCACCACTTATGTCAGAAAATGCCTGACAGAAGGATTAAAGGCCAGTCCAATAGAAGCAATTATTAAGTTGAGGTTCCATTTATCTAGGTGTATCAAGTTGATGGCTAATGTAAGCAATCATCATTATACATGTTTATCTAACACAATAGCAAATGGAAAGGCAGGTTACAAAAATTTTAGTGCATCTGGGTATCTTAGATGTAAACTGTGAGAGGACAGGAATACATTCTTCACTTACATGGTGGTAGAGAACACGCTGATAGAGACCATGTTCCACCATGGATATATTCAGTCCTGGTCTTGGTGCACTCACTGAGACTGAAGCACGGTGATGATGGCTCAGAGTCTGGGAGGTGTGTAGACCAGTGGATCAGTACCACAGGTAATGATGAGGAATGCTGGCTTATATGCTTGTAAGAAGTATATGTTAGATTTATGGAGAATGTGAAACAAATGACCAGGAAAAAAATTTCTAGCCACGTTTTTGGAAAACTGAGTTTACTAAGAACTCTTTTGGTGCTAGGTGGCGGTCACGCCTTTAATCCCAGCACTCAGGAGGCAGAGCCAGGTGGATCTCTGTTAGTTCGAGGCCAGCCTGGTCTACAGAGCGAGATCCAGGACAGGCACCAAAACTCCATGTGGAGACCCTGTGTCTTGAAAAAACAAAAAAACAAAAAAGGAAAACAAAAAAAGAACTCTGTTGTCTCCTGTTGTTTGCATGGGTTACTTACCTGGTTTGTAGGCTGAAAGCAAGGGTCCTTTTCTTCAATAGGCTGAAATTCACAACCCTGAGACTCATACTGCAAAAGTGTCAAGGGAATGCCTAGCTAATATCAGAGCTGTCCCATGGTCCCTTTTGGATGATGATCTGAGTTCAACAACAGTTTCCATTGTTCTCCATGGTTGCCCCATGGGACAAGAGTGGGCTCAATGAACTTTCTGAAAACCACAGACATTTTTTTACACTGAGGAGGCTCATGGACTATTCAATGTGACTTGTGTTGAGCCAGCAGGATGTGAGGACATATCTCTGTGTGAAGAAATGTCTGAAATCAGGGAAGGATTATGGAATGCATTTATCAGATAGGATTAAGACTTATTCCTCTTTGTCTTCCTGTCTGACCCAGGTGTCTTTATCTCCCGCTTACAGTGGATCAGGTCTTGATAAGGACAACTCTCTGTCTCATGAATATGCAAATGACCTGAATATGTGCTGTTAAATACAGAGTTATCCATATCATACAGCACCATATGACAACCCTCATCTCCATAGTCCATGATTTGACAGGTCCCTACCATGGGCAGGAACTGGAACATCTCCTTCCTGATGGCAGTGTCTACAGGTAAGAGGCTCCCATATAGCATCACATGACAACCCTCATCTCATAGTCTCTGATTTGACAGGTCCCTACCATGGGCTGGAACTGGAACATCTCCTTCCTGATGGCAATGGCTACAGGTAAGGGGATCCCCACCTAGGCATTGAGGATGGGCTAAATATTCAGGTGACATTGTCATCAGTTTGCCTTCTGTCCATGTGTGTGCACTTCCAAGTCCAGCTCCAGTATATGACTGAGATGAGGAGACCTGGGGGCTTAGTAATGTTGTCCTGCAAGGCCCCTGGCTATACTTTCACCAGCTGCGAGATTAACTGGGTGATTCATAGGCCTGGACAGGGCCTGGAGTGGACAGGCTAGATGAACCCTAGAAGTGGCAGGACAGATTATACACAGAAGTGCCAAGAACATGTCTTCATGACCTGGGACATAACCTACATGGAGTTCAGTAGCCTGACATCTGAGGACTCAGCCACCTATTACTGCATAAGACACAGTGAGACAACCCACATAGGGTATTGGTCAAAAATCCTGAAGGGACAGTAAGCTTCCATGGGTCTGAGATGACACTGAGAATTAGTTTGAGTGCTTGCTAACAAAATGAGGTGATGTCATCGAGGACAGGAACAAAAGTACTTTGAATTCTTTATCAATTTGTAGGTAATATTACTAGTCATTCTTCAGGCAAGGTTCAGATTGTAGTGTTCCCAGTTAAAGTTCATCAGTACATTCCCTCTTGATGTTGATGTGAACATGTATATCTAACATCATTTGATCAATGTTTTTAGAAGTAGTTAGATTACATATCATTTCAAAATGTAATTCTTATGATATGGGCAAGATTACTGTTGAACTGTGATATAAATGAAATCCAGAGTAAAAACAAAAAAAAAATTGTAAAATGTGGAATAGATTCAGACATTCACTGTATTCTCTGGCCCTGTATCGATAGCCTTCTTGACTTTCAATATTCTTCCTAGGAGTCAATAGCCTGTTACAGTATATAATATCCCTAATTATCAACTTGAATCATAATGAGGAATACTCTACATCAGGTTGGCCTGGGAGGGATTGTATTGATTACCTTAATTCATGTACAAAGTCCCACCCCAAACTGAGCAGCCCATTTACTGAGCATGGGGTCCTAGATTGTATAAGTATAGGCAGAGGCTGATCACAAGTAAGGATGCATGTATTCATTCTCTTTCTTTCTCTACTCTTGACTGAGGATGTGACCGGCACTTCATGTTATTACTCCAAATTCTCCATTGTACAACTAGGAATCAGAGGACAAATCTACTCAATTTCTTTTGATCAGCATATTTTGTCACAGCAACAAGAATGAAACCAGAATACAGAGTCTCTACCTGCACTGACACATAATTGTGTCCCACAGTCCATGGGTTACATGCTTGCATCCAACTTTGGAATTCAAAACAGGAACATTTGTTGTTTCATCTATGGAAGTAGCATGTATACCCTAGATGTTTTAGAGCAATCAAATAAATAAAAGTGACCAGAAACCAGGACTGGAGGCTGCATACAAGCCATGGGGTTTACTGAAACTTGCTTTCCAGCCCATGTCTTCTTTTTATTCACAAATTCTCACACAAAACCCTGATAGATCTTGAGAGATATTTTTACCTGACTTGGTGTCTGTTTCCTTGACCACAATGTTAAAGCAACACAATGAACTAAAAGCAAACTCCAAGATCTGAAATCCAATGTTGGTGAATAGAGAGCATGTATCTCATGTGATGTATCTGAAAAACCCAGTTTTCATCAGGAACATTGCCTCTCAGATGCTCCAACAGACAGCTGGTAAATTACTTTTCTTTCTCAAAAAAGTGCTAGGTAGCAGAGATGGCTGGTTAGACCTGTACTGTCCACAAAACTAGAAGCACTGCTACCACACAGCAAGATTTCATTAATCAGACTCCATGACCAATGATGCCATAGCTCATCTTACTATACCTTTAATGACAGAAATTATCAGGATGTGGGGGAAGTGTGTATCTAAGTGACAGGTTTTATCCTATGTGTTATGATTCACTTAGTTCTCAGTATTTTTGTAACTTAATCTAACATTTCCTTTGCTCTGATTTCATTGTTTGCTTCACAGCAAGAGTCTTGTAAATGGAAAGAGTAGTGGGAGTTTCAGAGACATGGTGTATAAAGTTCCCATTTTTTTCTAAGAAATTTAACTGAATTGAAGTGAATATTCATTCTATAATTTTCTGATTGGTTGATCTTTTCATTTTTGGCTCAGTTACAGAAAAGTGTGTGATTAAGTTAGCTTCCAAAAAATTACTTTCTCCTAGAAATCACTAAGGTGATATATTTTCAGAATATCTCATTCCTAAAAAATGAAATTGAAACAACTATAAAAATCCATATACAGTTTTTTAGCAAATATTTTCTCAGTCCAGTCTAATATATATCTGAGGGAATTATTACTGAGTGAGAAGGTACATGCAAGTTTGTAACAAATTGCCTTCACCAATTTCTATGAAGAGATGATACTCTAATGACCTCATCACCATGTATTCAGGGTTCTAGAGCTCAAGGGAAGCCACACAGAGGAAGTTCAATGTCTATGTCCTTGAGCTCGATGAGCACTATCAGCAACAAAACTGTGGAGTTGCATATTGGAAGCAGAGCCTGCAGGAGGATGTGGGTCAGCAAGTGGTGCTCATAACACACACCAGACAGAGAGGAGCAGGTACAGTGAGGGTCCAGCAAGTGAATTTCTGTACTTCACCAGGATTTCCTCCTCTCACTGAACCACACTCAATCCAGTTAACCAAATGAAACCCTCTATAGACCATTCCCTAATGAGTTACAATGTTTTCCCTGAAATACCCAAGTTAGAGTTGACTACAGATCACTATCATTATATTCGTGATTCTGTGTCACTCTGCTAGGAATATTAAAAGAAACAGAAATGCCACAGGTCACATGACCATTTTGTCACCACAAACACAATTGCTTTTTTGATTGGAACAAAACACAATTCCACAACTGAAAAATTGGGAAGCAACAATCTTTCTCTTAAGGAGATATGGGCAGACATTTCAATGTATTAATCTTAAAACTCAACCCACAACCTCTGTGGAAATCTCACATCCTCAGGTAGACAGGAGAATTGGGGAGCATTCTAAGGAGGCCCTAGATTCATCTGAAGACTCCTCTCCACACTGCTGCAATCATACTCATACCTCCTTTGCTTACTTGGAGGATATTAAATGGTGACTTGATTCCTAAGGTTGTTTAGTCAAATATACCCCACAAAAGGACATCCTAATATGCGCGCGCGCACACACACACACATATTTTTCTAGGTGAATTATTATTAAAATATATTTATAAAATTAAATTTTCCATTACTCAGGATTAACTTCATGGCTCTAGTTTGCTACATTACCAGGCTATAAAATATATATAAAACAAAATATATAAAACATATGTATTTCTATATACATTTAAAATTCATTTAGCTTTATGTTAACCCTACAAAACAATAAACATTTTATTATTTTCTTTGAAGAATTTAAGGCAAGCAGAGAGATACTATGGATTAAAACCAGAACTAATTCTTATGGTATTTTATTCAAAGATGTGATATTATAATGCTATCATTTCTGTGAACTCCTTCATTTCGTATGTATCATGTGCACTTATAACTGTACCCTTTTGAGCTCCACTCCAGAATTCCTCATTTATCAGGAAGACAAAGTTTTCCTCACTTCATGAAAATCAAGTGAGCCCTGATTCTGTAGCTCTGGGAGGGGACTCAGACCTGGACTCCCAGGTCTTCTCATTTAGTGATCAGCACTGAACACAGACCACTCACATGGAATTTGGGCTCAGCTCATTTTTCCTTGTTGCTCTTTTAAGAGAAGCAGACATGCTAACAGTGGAAGAGGACATGAGTGAACCGGAAGTTGAACATGTGTGACAGTTTCCTGACTAGAATTTTTTGTGTTTGCAGGTGTCCAGGGTGAGGTGCAGCTGGTACAACCTGCAAGTGGTTTAGTGATCTCTGCAGATTCCGTGAGATTCTTGTCTGCATTCTGAATCCATATCAGGCAGGTTGGACAGACACTGGAATCACCAGTCTCAAGGGAGGGCCAGAGCCATGGAGTGATTCTCAGGGAATCACTCATCTGCAGAGATTATTCTAAGAACACTGTATCTGCAAGTGAGAAGTCTGAGGACCGAGGACTACTGTGCAAGACACACTGTGAAGAGTCTTCAGTATGAGCATGGAAAAAAACAACACTGCTGTTTGAACAGAATCTGCAGGGTGTGGTCAGCATTCACAGAACATGAGATTTACACAAGAGATGGAACAGTCATCACTGAGTGACAACCCTGTTGTGGTAGCCACCTTCTCAATTGAAGATTCCCCAAAAATCCTCTTCATATTTTCAGTCTGTAAGAACTGTGTAGTCACAGTACATACAGGGTTCTGGTTTTGGTTTTGAGTTTAAGTAAATTAATATTAACCAGAGGACCAAGTATCAGAAAATCACCTATTCACATCTATTAGGGCAGAAATGTGCCTTTTATGGTCACTGAAATCAGATTTGAAGAAACACAGGGATCCTGGAAATATTTTCTCTCTTAAGACTCAGGGAGGAGGCTCAAGGAAACTTCCTAATTAATACAGTGTTTGATATTGGAGGCTCAGGAAGAAGGACAAGAGAAAGGTGGTTACAGAACAGTAATCTTATTCAGTCTCAAAGTTAATTCACTACCTGAGGCCTGTAATTATAAGGATCAGATATGAATCAATAATATTTTCTTAATTCATGTTTACATCTCTATAATATTTTTGTTCAACAAGAAAATGCAACTTCTTTCTTCTTGTCTGAACCTAGAGCTCGGCCACTTGAAGCTCAGCTGTTGAACACTCAGCTCACACTGCTTCTCTTGCCAGGCCCTTAAATTCCAATTGCTCAGGATTCTGTGGCTCTCTTTTGGGAATAGATTCTTTTGAGGAATGAAAATGTACATGGTTAAATTGAGAACAGTAATGACAGTCACGGCACACTGGGCATTGAGGAATAATCTTGTTCTAATCAGTTCTTGGAGTCATTTCAACAGTATGTCTTTTTGGGGAGACACACGTGTAGGACAAGCTTCTCTTCTGTGAGCTCTAGGGAACAAAGGATGGCTCACTTTGGGCCTTGTACTTATTATGCCACATGATCATTTTCCTCTTAGATCTGATTCCTGAGGCACAAAGCTCCTGTCCCAGGAGATTTTCTCTGACAGATGTGCCTGTCTACATATCTCCAGTCTTAAATGCTGTTGGCACAAAGCCTCTACCCTTCTTGTGAAGAAAAAATTAATTCTGTCTTTTCCTTCTCTCACCTTAGTACCAGGAGAGAACAAATATTTTCAGAGATTAATGACTTGAACATCAGCCACATTACTACTCCAACTACATATAAAGTGTTTGTAACATGTTGGGTGATTCTAGTGCAAACATATTAATGTTATCAGCCTATGTCCACTCTTGAGTGACTGCCTACTTGATAATGACAGCTGTGTCCATATTGCAGCACAAAAATTTCAGCCAGGTATGGTGCTCTGCTCCATTCTCTGGATCCTTCTGAAAGATCTGTTTAGAGTCACCTGCTCAAGAGATAGATCCACATTGTTCATCGTGGTCTATGGGCACAGAGAGATCATCATATCATTGTAGACAATGACCCTGGTTATTCGGGGTTTTGTGCTAATGTTCGGTTGTTTACAACATTGTTATTAAAAATCTCCCACAAGAATGAAGCAAATGTGACTCATATAAAACAAAGACCTAAGTGGTGAACAGTTAAAATCTTTTCATATGGTAATTGTAAGTATACACCTCATACAAGGCACTAACTATTGCACTTTAGAGCTCTTGAATGTATTTCTGCCTAATTGAACTCCTGTAAAGGGGTGTTGTTCTTCCAGTGTTTCACCTAGTTAAATAGTATCATACAATCCTGTTTCAAGCATGTCTCCAAGGACAGAGATGAAGATGTATTTCTTTTCTGTTTATTCTGGGAACCAACTTATACTTCCTATATTTTTCATGTGTGGATGCTCTGGCTTGTGGCTGTACAAGTCACTGTTACTGACAAAAATGCTGCAGTGATTGTGGTGTTCACACTTCTCTAGACCACAGATTTCTCAAGACTGTCAGATACATCCAATAGTAAGAAAACTCCTTATGCTATTTCTCCGTATACATTTGCAGTCTCCCCTTCTGTCTCTACTAATGGTTGGAAGAATTTACATTCAATGAATGAGGTTCCATGTCCTCCACATCTGTACCAGCTATTTTTTCATTCAGTTCTTTCATATGCATATAAAATTTGAGATGTCATCTCAGCAAGAGTTTTCTCTCTTATTTCTGATGATGTGTGATGAGGAACACTTCTCACACCCTTCTGGGAGTTTTTCTGCCTTCTTCTAACACACATCTACTTCTTTGGTCTATGGCATGATTATTCCCTGGCTACTAAATACTACCTACTTCTATATCCATGATTCTAACTCATTATCAGGTTTTGCTTTCTATATATATTCTCTCAATTTCAGGTTGTCTCTATCCTCTGTTAATTTAATTTTCTGTACAGAAAATTTGGGGGTTTGATGTAATACTGTTAATTTTTTCTTATTCCTTTGTTTCAGGAGTTTTAATCCATGAAAAATGTGACCCCAAATGCCATGATATAGTCTTCAAATATTTCTTTTAAACACTTCAAAGTTTGTGATCTTAATTTCCAGGGATACATTTATGTTTGCTGTTAACAATGAAACATAATAGAATAAAGTATGATAAGCGTATAACAAAAACAATGACACTAAAATTGGACAAAGCAAATCCGCAAAAGGAATAGAGTCCCAAGATAAGGCACAGAAATCAGAGTCCCACTTGTTCCCTTACTCAGATGTCTCCTATATTGAGAAACAATAATTTAGACTTCTTTAGTTTGTTATGTTAGTATATTTTTCTTTGATAAATTTTCTTTCCATGCTGAATAATATTTTACACTCTATTCTGTTCCATATACTCTATTCTGCTCCTGCTGTTTGAAATTTAATCCCTCATTATTACATTTATATACCTAAATATATAAATACAAGCATCTTAGTCCAGATAATAATACTAACAAATGTGTTTTCATGAATTTTTGGTATTGGTGTACTTTTCTCTCTAGAAGACTGTTTCTGCCATATACAGCTCCTTAGTTGCCTGTAGTCCTTTGACTAGGATTGAGACCAGGTTAACATCCCTCCTTCTGTGTTAGCATGTCTATCGATATCATTATTGTTTAGCCCACACTTCAGCAACCATGTTGGTTAGATTTTATGGGTATGTTGTCTCTCATATATTTTGTTTGTTTGTTTGTTTTTTCAAGACAGTGTTTCTCTGTGTATTTTTCGTGACTGTTCTGTATCATGTTCTGTAGACCAGGCTGGCCTCCAACTCACAGAGATCTGCCTGGCTCTGCCTCCCAAGTGCCCAGATTAAAGGTGTGTGCCACTACCACCTGGTCATCTCTAATATTTCTAGGAGACAGAATCCCACAGCAAAATTCTTGTTCTTCTGAATCATAGACTTTTTCCTCCCTCTTTTGCTGTGATCTCTGAGCCTTACATATAGCAATTCTGTTGTAGATCTACCAGTTGTGGCTTGGCTTCCCAACTCTACTTTTTTCTCTGTTATGGCTTTCTCTAATGGTCTCCAGGTGTTGCAAAGAGTAGTTTGCTTAATGAGTGGAAATAACTGCAGTTGTCTGTGGGAGTAAGGATAAATATTTAGAATGCAGTTAGCGATTATGCTATTTATTAAAGTGGCAGTTATAGATTCTCCTCCAAGACCTATCTATGTGTTGGATAAGTTTTCAGTACCAGGCATGATTTACTTCTTACTGAGAGGAATTTAAGTCAAATAGTTATTTCATAACATCTCCTAATAGAAGTATTCCTGGCCGGGCGTTGGTGGCGCATGCCTTTAATCCCAGCACTCGGGAGGCAGAGGCAGGCAGATCTCTGTGAGTTCGAGGCCAGCCTGGGCTACCAAGTGAGCTCCAGGAAAGGCGCAAAGCTACACAGAGAAACCCTGTCTCGAAAAACCAAAAAAAAAAAAAAAAAAAAAGAAGTATTCCTAACATGGTTTCCATTGTCTCTTCCAGAAATCAGTTTCACGATGTTTTCTGGTTTTATTGCTGATCTAGTCTTCTGCAGTGTATTTATTTTTGAATAAATTTGTTTTTCAAGAAGTGTAAGAAAAACATGTGGTCACACAAATATCCAAGTTTATCCTGCGCTCCCATTTGAATAAATGTGCATGGTATATGCTATGTATATTTGGTTCACTGTCTGTATCTTTAATATACTGCAGGCTTTATTTAAATTTACTAGATCCTTCCACATTCTTTCTCCAAGCCAAGACCCAATAGTCATATTCTAATTGCTGGCCTCCTGAATGATCTGTGTCGAACTGTCTGTTTACCTCTGCACACTGAAGATGCTGGAAGATCTTAGGGTGGTTGGATAGTTTCTTTTGTGAGAACTGTTGTAAGAAGTTTTACTCTTTGGAATAGCAGATTTCTTTATAATATGAAGTCATCCATGTAGCATGATAATGGTTTTTCCTTATGGTATTATTTTCAACTGAAATCAGTATGGACACTAAAATCTCTTTTTGCCTTGCATTTTCACTATTTTATTTATCTTTCTAACATTTTATTCTTCACATTTATACTTTAAGAAAATTTTCTTTGAAAAAAAACTTACTTGACCTTTTATAATTTTCATCCAATTAACTTGACAACCTCTTTCTACCTATTGCTCAGCAGCACATCTAGAAACTTTATTTCTGTTTGCTGTGGCAAACCTGCATTCAAGTAAAGCATCTAGCTACTTATTTATATTTTCTTACTTCTTTTTCCTCTTTTTCTACCAATACTTGTTTATTTAAGATTGAAATAATGCATGTCTTTTAATGAATTATTTAATGATTTCTTATTAATCAAATTCACTGTGTGTCTTGATGTTTATAGAGTGATATTAAGCTAACTTTTCTCACACCTCCTAAGATATTATTTACATTACCAAAGTAATAGCACTTTGTCCTTATTTATCTATTTTCTTTAGAAGGTATAAATTATAAGATATATAAGATGTGGTTATTGTTAATGTTTTCTCTTTTCTACATTAGTTACAATTTCAATATTTTTACTAATGTGTGTGTAGGACCTGACTGTGTCCTTCTTAGATTCCTGGGTTTGAGGTTAAGTGCTTATTAGCAAGTTGATTCCTTTTCAGATATTGATGCCTGAAATTTTCATATGAACCTGTTTTTTCATGTACATAATGGTTTTCAAATGCTTCAACTTTGACATCCAATATTCCCTCTCTGCCCTCACATCTCTCCTCTTTATTTCTTTCTCTCTTTCTTTATTTTTATTATAAAGATTGTGGAATTATATGTTGAACCATCTCGAGCTGCATCACAAATGACCTTGGGCTAAAGGTGATCAGTGGTACCCTCCATGGATGAAATCTTCCTGACTCTTCTTGTTGACTTTCTTCCTTCAGACTTTGATTCCACAAGGTTCAGTCACTCCATGATGCACAGTTTCTACCATGATCCTGTGTATCTGAATTTTCTAAACAAAAGTTTTCTGATATCATCATCCCTCCCCAGTTTGTCCTGTGCAGATGAGCTGACCTTCAGTCTGTTCTGTTTTAACCTTGTTGCTAAAGAGTGAGACCAACTCTGTTCTCAAATGATATCGCAAAGCTCAGCTGGGTTATCTACAGTGCTGGAAACTAGAGTCCATTCAAATTGAATCAGTAAACTAAGAGATAAAACCTATTGTTCAATTGTCCTGTCCTCATATCAGTCAACATTAAAAAGTAAAGGATGGACACAAAGCAACCTGGTGTTGGTATCATTCATGGTTGTGTTGTATGAGAAACCAAACAGAAGTCCATCCTGTGTGTCTAATTCCATGGCCTCTAAAAAGTACCAACCAAGCTGAGGGACAACAAGTAAGATCAAGACTGGTAAGTGCCTGAGTTAGGACATGAAATAAGATGATTCAGAATGAACAAGGTCAGGGGTGTTGGGAGCGAAGTCACCCTTCTGGGAAGCTTGTGCAGGCACATTTGGAGGACATGTAGAAATCAAATGCTGAGCTATACACTGAAGTTCAGCTTATCAGTCACTCCATTTCTAGTGAACAAATAGGTAGATGTTCAGGGAGATGAGAACTTACATAGGTAATATCACAAGAATTTCACACTCCTAGACACACACAAGTCTGGACAAGGCCTCTCAAGTTTCCTAGATGAACACTGGAATTCAGTCATGTCATATGATATCAACACAGAAAGGGAGTTCTCCCATCCCCCATGCTGGGATTACTTGCCCAGCCTTGATGGAGGGAGAGGAGATTAGCCCTACATCAACTTGTTATGCCAGGCATTGTTGACTCTGATGGTAGCCTGCACCTTTCTGTATGGAGAAGTGTATGTTGGTAGAAGGGAGGCTGGGGAGGGAAAGGGAAGAGAGGATGGAGGGGAGACTGTGGTTTGTTTGTAAAACAAATGAATAAAAATAAATTAATAAATAAAATGAAAGGGAGTTCCCAAAGTCATGAGGCAGTGACACTTAGCACTAGAGCTGACTAAGGCAGTGCTAAGTACATCAGAGTTGAAGTCCACACAGTAGAATAGAAGAGCTCCAGAGCATGTCACAAAGCAATGTCTACTACCATTTATAAGAGGACATGAAGAATTGGGCTGAAATGAACCGTAAAATGTGAATAATGAATGAAATAGATGATACTAAGTATGTGCCAAGAAAAAATAGTTTAGTATCATATACAAAATTTTCCTACAATTATCTTTATTACCAGACTCCCCCAGGACATTTAAAAAAGGAGAACACGCCATCTCTCAGTGCCAGCTACAAAACTTGTTATATAGCTAAAAGACATGCAAATAAGGACTCCCTCTTCTCTAGAAAACCAGGCCAGCACTGACCCTGAAGCTCAGGCAAAAGCGATCAGCCCAGAATTCCCAGGTCTCCCGACTCAGTGATCAGCACTGAACTCAGATCACACCATGGTTTGCTGGCTGATGTGGGTTTTCCTTGATGCTCTTTTAAAAGGTAATTTATGGAGAAACAGAGATACTGAGTGTGTTAGTGGATCTGAGCAGAAATCACAGTGAGCCTTTATGGCAGTTTACTGACAGGATTCTCTATTTTTTGCAGGTGTCCAGTGTGAAGTGCAGCTGGTGGAGTCTGGGGGTGGCCTGATACAGCCTGGAGGATCCCTGAGACTCTCCTGTGCAGTCTCTGGATTCACATTCAGTGACTACTGGATGAGCTGGATCAGACAGGCTCCAGGGAAGGGGCTGGAGTGGGTTGGAGAAATTAATAAAGATAGCAGTAAAATCAACTATGCACCATCCCTGAAGGACCGATTCACCATCTCCAGAGACAATGCCAAGAACACTCTGTACCTGCAAATGAGCAGTGTGAGATCTGAAGACACCGCCACTTATTACTGTGCTAGAGACACAATGAGGGGACTTCAGTGTGAACCCAGACATAAACCTCATTGTGAGGCTACTCAGGACCACCAGGGGGCGCACAGCATACAGAAAACAAGTTCACTCCAGGAGTTTATGCAGACAAGATTAGATTAGGCACTCCTCTCAGGTGTCTGGGCTGCACTTTTCTTAAAGTTTCCCTGAAATTCTCTCTACATACATGTTCTGAAGGAATCCAATGTCCTCAAAACATTACATGTTCTCCTTCTATTATTTAAAAAACTGAGGCAAAATATCCCATGAACAAAATGCCAACTGACAGCTTTGAGAACATAAAGTGCCCAACTTTGGTCACTGGAATTCCATGGAAAGGAAATCCATGGACATTCTGAGTCTTTTCATACTCCAGGCAGAGTCTTGGTCAGATTTTTTGATTAGAATAGAATGTAGGTTTAGAGAAATCCAAGAGGAAGATGGGGTGAACATTATGATCCTTAGATCATAAATCCTAGCAGGTCTGGAACATCCCCTCTTCTTCCTGAGGACTGTGCACTTCAATTTCAGATGAGACACAGCTGTGCTTTTAGCTAATTCAGCTTATTATTCCACAAATTTCATCTCTGTTCATCATGGAAATTTGTAGAAACTGATGCTTTCAATCAAACATCATGAAAATTGAGATCTGTCACAGCCATATCTGGTGGGAAAGACAGAAGTCATAAAGCCATACAGCTGTTGGACAAAGATCCTGCAAAGCTGAGCCACATGATGCCCACTGTGGTTTTCATCACCACTTTTTGCATACTTGGGAAACTTAATATTTGTACAGTTTGGGGATATTGGATTGATGGAAAATTTCTTATGAATCATTTATGCTTTCTCCCACAAGTATACCTTCTTAGCTTTCCCAGGACAGTCCTGAACATACTACCCCCCCCTGCTTTTTGGGAGATACTCTTATCTACTTGAAGGTCTTCCTCATGCAATGGAGGTTGTGACACATAAAGACACCTGTCCCTATTTTTCCTCATGAACAAAATATTCAAAACAAAGTAAACTTTAAAAGGTAACAAGATTCAGTGGACTGGAGGACTTAGCCACAGATCAGATTGCAAGTCTCCTCCTATATACACTCAGACAATAATGTGGCACATACAGCAACAAGTTAGACTAGCTGAAGTTACCTCAGAGCTACACAGAGACTTACATTGATGAATAAAAAATGGAGTGGAACAATGATAAAAAAATGAAATGTCAGGACCTCCCTTTCTTAGAAAAGTTAGCACATACAGAGCCACTGTGGTGTCATATGACCAAGAAACAACAGAATGTTAGGATTAACATATTGTATTATGCCAGAATTGGAAAAACAACTGCAGCAGCTTTAGCCTGAGGATTTGTCTTGGGCACTCTTACCATTGAGAGTTACACTGACTGGGACATGGCATTATGCCTAGGTTGGCTAGAAGATTTTGTTTTGGTGTAGTGTCCTTGCAGCTACAAAAGCTATCAACTTGAAAACAGACTGTCATTTGCCTCCAAACTCTTAAAACTTGGGTTATATGCCTAATGAGTAAAAATGATAAATCTATCAATGATGTCAAAACTTGAGGGAAAATAATTTGAAATGATAACTCTGTTCTGTCATAGTTTTTTAATGATGACTAGAAGATGAGCAAAATGAAGTGAAACACATGTTCCAAAACAAATTTATGTGATGTATAATTTGGAACATCATGAATGTATCCCTGCTTACTAAATTCTATATGAGTAAAGAAGTACTTTGGCTGTTAGTCAGTCAGGCTGAACGATTCTCAGGACCACCATGTTCTGGCTTACCTCCTTCCCTCACCAACTACTTACATCCTCTGCTAAGACTGGTCCCACAAAGTCAGAGTAGGATAGCAATGCTGAGATGTACTTTCTCTGTCCATCTCTCCTAAAAATAAAACTAAGAAGTGTCATATGTCTGATTTCTCTTGTTGCAACTCTTGCATCCACCCATCTTCAGACCCTGCCCTCATCCAGAGCTGGACTCTTGTAATCTCCCTACCCAGAAAATCAAAAATCACACAGTATTCCATTGTTATCTGAATCCATCGTGGGTCACACTGGGTCTATTAGGTGAAATCTCATCACTGACAGAGCAACTCATTTCTCTAAGAGCCAAAGAAATTCCAACCTTATTTTTTGCAGAGTTCCCCTTGCCCTGCAAAATAATAAACATATCTGTCTTATTTACTTTTCTATTGCTGTGATAAAACACAATGATCACAGCAAATTAAAGAGAAATCATTTAATTAGGCTTACAGCCTCAGAGCCTCAGAGTGGATGATGGCTGAATAAAGACAGGTGGCTGGAGCAGCTACTGAGGGCTCACAACTTAATTTATAATCAGGAAGCAGAAGTCTCTAAAAT
The DNA here is from genome assembly GCA_902168425.1 of Peromyscus attwateri. Lineage (NCBI taxonomy): Eukaryota > Metazoa > Chordata > Mammalia > Rodentia > Cricetidae > Peromyscus > Peromyscus attwateri. The sequence goes on from CABHPP010059391.1 coordinate 16,895, forward strand.
AGCATGAGTCTTTAGAATCCTCAAAAATTTTCCCAAATGACAAACTTTCTCCAACAAGGCTTCACTTTCTAATCCTTCCTAAACAGTTCCACCAAATATGAACCAAGTATTCAAACCTATGAGCCTATGTGTGTGTGTGTGTGTGTGTGTGTGTGTGTGTGTGTGTGTGTGTGTTGGAGCATTCTTGTTCAAAGTAACACAGCCACAGTTCCTGAAGGGACTACAGTTTGGGTACTTAGTAAGCTATAGCAATATGTTGGCTGGAGGAGAAGGTGACAGTTCTTCTCAGGGACAGCAGGACATGAGCCACACTGTTAGCTTAATGAAGAAGGTTTGAGGCAGCTGGACCAAGATCTATTCATAAAAAGTGGTTTTGTATCAGATTTGATGGTCCACAGTGTGTATAGGAGTAAGTCCCACAAGAGTCAACTTATGTTATCTGAAAGATGCTATTTTATGATAAGATCATATTACAGACACAGGATCCCGTTAAAGAACTTGAAATTTTCAGTAGAGGTTAGCCAGCTCTCCAAAAGGTCTGTTTCAGTATCCTTGCTATGTTTAAGAATAACAACATGAAACCCACAACTCAATGACCTTTGGCATGTTCATTCCTAAATAGGCTGTCTTTTTCTCAACCCTCCCTTCAGTGCTCATGGATCTATGCAGAGTAGGAGGTATAATGATTGTCAGAACCACAATTTGTGGACAACATCAAGGAAACCGTGTTTTTAGGACACAACATGGCAGATGCACACATGAACTCACAAAGACTGTGACAACATGAACTGTCAACAGCCATGCAAGAGGACCAACAGGCAGCATTGGAACTCATAGAACATGGCTTGGTGGCAGCAAAGCTTCCTCAAGTGAGCCTTGGAGAGGCAGAGCCCTAAGAACTACATGTCCACAGGACCTCATGCTGTTATTGATCATAGCTCTGCTTATTCCTCTCATGGCCACCACATCCCTCCTAATCTATGAGTTGTATGAAAACTCAAAGGGGGTTTCTAGCACCTTACTGTGCAGTGTGATTTGTACTTACAATAACAATGATTGATTTTTTCAACCTTTGCTACTGGAGCAGATTAATGATTCAACCACCACTCTTAGAAAGTATTTAGACATGTAGATTGCTTGTAAAGTTAGGTTAAGATGTATTTTGTTAATGGCTTTCATGTAGAAAATCTTGGCTTAAAATATTAGAAAGTCAGACTTTTAAGAGTTGAGTGAGAGAATTGTTGAGGTCAAGAAACAAGAACAAAGGCAGTAGATTATTACTACCTGACATGCCTTTCTTGCTAGGAAAGATTGGTGATCAAAGGTGATTTTAATTCCTTGTACCCTTTTCTTCCCTCAGCATTCTGATAAGATTTAATAAAAAAAAAACCTGTTGATTAGTGGGTATGTACCTAGAGGATTTAAAGTAGAAATGAATGATTGTTTTTATGTATAAGAGTTTTGATTTGTGATTCTTTTGAGATTTTTTTGTAAGATTCCCTTTTGTAATAAATAATAAAATGATTGATCCTTTCTTTGTAATTGCAAAGTAAATCCTGCAGGTAAAAGAACAGGCTGAAAATCATATCTTGCTTACTTAAACATTATTAATCTATAACAAGTTGCTTGGATGTGGATGCATGTTGATTATTGGGGAAATTATCATCTATTATACATAAATTTTCACCTGTTATACATAAAAGGTTAAATCATATAAAGGAAATGAGAAACATATTGATTTTTTTTTACCTATATTCATTATAATCATTCACTTGAAAAATAGAAAGTAATCATGTTGTGATTTTTATACTCTCTGAAAGATTTTGCTGAGGTATATAAGCAGGAAAGGAAAAAATAAAGATAGAAGAATATAGAGAGACCCTGAAGAATTGTCTCTCTGTATGTTTTTCCCTCTTTCACTGGCCCAGAGAGTTAATTAAGTTTTACTCCTTTACTTAAAAAGTAAAAACAACTCTGAGATACCATCTTACACTTGTCAAAATGGCTAAGGTAAAAAACACTGATGACAGCTTAAGTTGGAGAGGATTTGGAGAAAGGGGAACACTCCTCCACTGTTGGTGGGAGTGCAAACTGATACAGCCACTTTGGAAATCAGTGTGGAGGTTTCTCAGAAGATTGGGAATCAATCTTCCTTAAGACCAAGCTATACCACTCTTGGGCATATACCCAAGGAATGCTCAATCATACCACAGGGACACATGCACAACTATGTTCATAGAAGCATTATTCATAATAGCCAGAACCTGGAAAAAAACCTATATGCCCTTCAACTGAAGAACTGATTAAAAAATATGTTATGTATATACAATGGAGTACTACTAAGCAGAAAAAAATATGACATCACGAAATTTGCAGTCAAATGAATGGATCTAGAAAATATCATGCTGAGTGAGGTAACACAGACTCAGAAGGAAAAACAGGGTATGTACCGACTCATAAGTGGATACTAGATGTAAAGCAAAGAATAACCAGACAACAACCCATAACTTTAGAGGAGCTAGCTACCAAGGAAGACCCAAAGAGGGATGCATGGATTGCCTTGGGAAAGGGAAATAGATGAGATCTCCATGAGTAAACTGGGAATGAGGGGTGGAGAGTGGAGGGTATGGGATGGGGTATGAGAACATAGGGAAATGGGATTGGTAAGCTGGAACAGTGATAGAGTGTGAAAGCAATGAAAGAGATACCATGATAGAGGGAGATATCTTGGGGATAGAGAGAAACCCAGTGCTAGGGAGGTTACAAGGAATCCCCAAGGATGACCCCAGGTTGGACTACTAGAAATAGTGGAGAGGGTGCCTGAACTGAACTGGCTTACCCCAGTGATCAGATCTGTGAATACCTTAACTGTCATCACAGAGCTTCTCTCTGACTGATGGAAGCAGATGCAGAGATCCACAGCCAAGCACCAGGGAGAGCTTCAGGAGTCCAGGCAAAGAGAGAGAAGAGGAATTCTATGAGCAAGGGCATCAAGATCATTATGGGGAAACCTGCAGAGATGACTAAACCAAACTAGTAGGAACTCATGAAAGTTGGATCAACAGTTGTTGAGCCAGCATGGGACTGGACTAGGCCCTCTGCATGGTGAGATAATCATGTAGCTTGATCAGTTTAGGAGGCTCCCTGCCAGTAGGATCAGAATCTATCCCTGGTGCATGAGCAGGCTTTCTGGAGTCCACTACCTATGATGGGACACCTTGAGGCAGGGAGAAGGGCTTGGACTTGCCTCTACTGGACGTACTTTCCCGTGGGAGGCCTTGCCCTTTTGTGGAGGGGAGTGGGGACTGGGTTGGGACAGGGAGGCTGCCAGGGAGGCAGGAGGGAAGAGGGGGAATCTTTGATTGGTGTGTAAAATGAATGAAAAATTTCTTAATTAAAAATAAATAAATAAAATTCAATTGAATATTAGTTTGCCAATTCCACTCCTCTTCTTCGTTTCCTGAACTTTTGAAAGATGGTCTTCACAGCAGCAAAAACAAGACCTATAGATGTGAAAGCCAGAAAAAATCCACACATAGAGGAGGGGAAGTGGGCACAAGTCTCACTGTAAGCAATGAAGCCATACACTATTGATAGCACTGGGAGAAAGTCATTTTTTTTTGCAATGGAGTGACACCGGGTATGTCAACCTCACTACAGGCAAGGCCCCACAATCAGGAATTTGACAACACAACATGGACTTCATTGGATGTTTTGTGTTTTGTTTTGTTTTGTTTTGTTTTGTTTTGTTTTGTTTTGTTTTGTTTTGTATTTCTGTTTTTACTGCTAAGTGAGAGAAAGAACATGAAAGTGGAAACAAAGAGAAGTAGTGAATAATCTGTAAAGTATAAAGAGAGAAATATATTAAAATATAAATTAAACCCAAAAATAAGACAACCAACATGCTCATGTGCTCAGGACACATGTACTCTCAATTCAGTAATCATATTCATGTATTCTGTTCAAGTATAATCATGAGAACACACAGTAGATATCAACAATGAATTTCCACACTATCACTTTTGTTAAACATTTGGTTTTAAAAGTCATTAATTAGCAAATAATTATTTCACATATCAATAGTTACCTTCTGTTTAATTTATGAACACAGTGTAGAAACAGAAGAGCAACCAATTAACATTCTGTCTCATCATTATTTCTGGTTCAAAAACGTAGTAGGTGCAATTAAACATATTTGAAATACAAGTCCCACCTTTATCATCTGTACCACAAAACTGGGACCTGTGCTCTTCCATATCACCTCCCCTTCCCACCTCAGCCTCTGTGAAACAGAACAATGCTCTCCACTGCGGGATGTCCACCTTTTCATACTCCATGTAACTCAGGTCGGGCATCATTTGTCTTCCTGTGCCTGGGTTATCTCATTTGGTGTAACTTACTGAGGTTCGATCTGTTTTCTTACATGTGGAGGAGGAGTGGAAATCAAATGCTGAGCTATACACTGAAGTTCAGCTTATCAGTCACTCCATTTCTAGTGAACAAATAGGTAGATGTTCAGGGAGACGAGAACTTACATCGGTATTAACACAAGAATTTCACACTCCTTGACACACACAAATCTGGACAAGGCCTCTCAAGTTTCCTAGATGAACACTGGAATTCAGTCATGTCACATGATCTCAACAGAGAAAGGGAGTTCTCCCATCCCCCATGCTGGGATTACTTGCCCAGCCTTGATGCAGGGAGAGGAGATTAGCCCTGCCTCAACTTGATGTGCCAGGCATTGTTGACTCCCATGGTAGCCTGCACCTTTCTGTATGGAGAAGTGGATGATGGCAGAAGGGAGGCTGGGGAGGGGAAGGGAAGAGAGGAGGGAGGGGAGACTGTGGTTGGTTTGTAAAATAAATGAAAAAAATTAATAAATAAAATGAAAGGGAGTTCCCAAAATCATGAGGCAGTGACACTTAGCACTGGAGCTGACTAAGGCAGTGCTAAGTACATCAGAGTTGAAGTCCACACAGTAGAATAGAAGAGCTCCAGAGCATGTCACAAAGCAATGTCTACTACCATTTATAAGAGGACATGAAGAATTGGGCTGAAATTAATCATAAAATGCATCTTTTGTTTGTGAGTATTAAATGAAATAGATTATACTAAGTGTGTGCCAAGAAAAAATAGCTTAGTATCATATACAAAATTTTCCTACAATTATCTTTATTACCAGACTCCCCCAGCACATTTAGAAAACAGAGCATGCCATCTCTCAGCACCAGCTACAAAACTTGCTATATAGCAAGAAGACATGCAAATAAGGCCTCTCTCTTCTCTTGAAAACCAGGCAGGCATTGACCCTAAAGCTCAGACAAAAGCGATTCCCAAGTCTCCCCACTCAGTGATCAGCACTGAACTCAGATCATACCATGGATTTGGGGCTAATGTTGGTTTTCCTTGTTGCTCTTTTACAAGGTAATTTATGGAGCAACAGAGATACCGAATGTGTTAGTGGACATGAGCAGGAATCATAGTGAGTCTTTATGGCAGTTTACTGACAGGATTCTCTGTTTTTTTGCAGGTGTCCAGTGTGAAGTGCAGCTGGTGGAGTCTGGGGGTGGCCTGATACAGCCTGGAGGATCCCTAAGACTCTCCTGTGCAACCTCTGGATTCACATTCAGTGACTACTGGATGAACTGGATCCGGCAGGCTCCAGGGAAGGGGCTGGAGTGGGTTGGAGATATTAATCAAGGTGGTGGCACCACAAACTATGCACCATCCCTGAAGGACCGATTCACCATCTCCAGAGACAATGCCAAGAACACTCTGTACCTGCAAATGAGCAGTGTGAGAGCTGAGGACTCTGCCACTTATTACTGTGCTACACACAATGAGGGGACCTCAGTGTGACCCCAGACATAAACCTCACTGTGAGACTGCTCATGACCACCAGGGGGCGCACAGCACACAGAAAAGAGGCTCCCTCCAGGAGTTCATGCCAATAACATTAGATTAAGCCCTCCTCTCAGGTGGTTGGGATGAACTTTCTCTTACAGCTTCCATGAAATTCTCTCTACATAAATGTTCTGAAGGAATCCAATGTCCTCAAAACATTACATGTTCTCTGTCTATTATTTTAAAAATTTGAGGGACAACATTCCATGAACAAAATGCCAACTGACAGCTTTGAGAGCATAAAGTGCCCTACTTTGGGCACTGGAATTCCATGGAAAGGAAATCCATGGACATTCTGAGTCTTTTCATACTCCAGGCAGAGCCTTGGTCAGATTTTTTTTATTAGAATAGAACATACGTTTAAGGGAAAACCAAGAGGAAGATGGGGTGAACATTTATGATCCTTAGATCATTAATACTAGCAGGTCTGGAACATCCCCTCTTCTTCCTGAGGACTGTGCACTTCAATTTCAGATGAGACACAGCTGTGCTTTTAGTTAATTCAGCTTATTATTCCATGAATATCATCTCTGTTCATCATGGAAATTTGTAGAAACCGATGCTTTCAATCAAACATCATGAGAAGTGAGATCTCCTGTCACAGCCATATCCAGTGGGAAAGACAGAAGTCATAAAGCCATACAGCTGTTTGACAAAGATCCAGCAAAGCTGAGCCACATGAAGCCCGCTGTGCCTCCTGTGGTTTCATCACCACCTTTTGCATACTTGGGAAACTTAATATTTGTACAGTTTGGGGATATTGGATTGATGGAAGATTTCTTATGAATCATTTATGCCTTCTCCCACAAGTACTCCTTCTTAGCTTTCCCAGGACAGTCCTGAACATACTACCCATCCTGCTTTTTGGGAGATACTCTTATCTACTTGAAGGTCTTCCTCATGCAATGGAGGTTGTGACACATAAAGACACCTGTCCCTATTTTTCCTCATGAACAAAATATTCAAAACAAAGTAAACTTTAAAAGGTAACAACATTCAGTGGACTGGAGGACTTGGCCACAGATCAGATTGCAAGTCTCCTCCTATATACACTCAGACAATAATGTGGCATATACAGCAACAAGTTAGAATAGCTGAAGTTACCTCAGC
>CABHPP010059393.1:0-12220 GCA_902168425.1 Peromyscus attwateri
TTTTTTTTTTTTTTTTTTTGTTTTGTTTTTTTTTTTGAGACAAGGTTTCTCTGTGTAGTTTTGGTGCCTGTCCTGGATCTTGCTCTGTAGACCAGGCTGGCCTTGAACTCACAGAGATCTGCCTGGCTCTGCTTCCCGAGTGCTGGAATCAAAGGCGTGCGCCACCACCACCCAGCTTATCTGCATTTCTTTAAAGACTGGAGCTGTTATACTTGTTTGCCACTTTGGAAAATGAAAATTTCTACAACGTGACCTTCTTCAGTCAGGTTACGTGGTTTGTTTTTAGTTGTAGACTCCTGTGGATATTCTGAATGCTAAGCTTTCCTCAAGGATGCCATTTGCATAGAGCTTCCATAGCAAAGGCTGCCGTTTTCCACATTAGTCCATCTTTCCTTTGAAGCATCGAAAGTCCCTGACATGTTGACAGTTTTACCCTTGTCTTTCCTGGTGCCACACGAAGAAACTGCTGCCACATCAGATGTGACGGAGGATAATGTCTTCAATGAATGATATTTGGAAAAGCGGATATTCACATGCAAAACACACCACACACTTACCAAATCAACTCACAACATAAGAAATACTTAACCATAAGCTAGGAGACAATGATGAAAACACATGGTAAATTCTGGAGAACACTGGCTCTGTGGCTGGGAGAAAAGACCATCACCAGAAACAACTTAGCAAGAGCTGAGGATTCCATCCCTGTAGGAAGCATGGCAGCAGGCAGCGGTTAGGGCAGCAGAGCAGGAAGCTGAGTGAGCACATCTTTAACCAAAAGCACAAAGCAGGGAAAGAGAGAGAGGCAACCAGAAAAAGGACGAGGCTATATAACCTCAAACTTACAGACTTAACTCTTTTTTTTTTGTTTGTTTGTTTGTTTTGTTTTTCAAGACAGGGTTTCTCTGTGTAGTTTTGGTGCCTGTCCTGGATCTCCCTCTGTAGACCAGGCTGGCCTCAAACTCACAGAGATCCACCTGGCTCTGCCTCCCAAGTGCTGGGATTAAAGATGTGTGCCACCGCTGCCTGGCCAGACTTAACTCTTACACTTCTCCAAACAGTGCCACTAACTGGGAACCAAGTGTTCAAATCGGAGCCTATTTCTTGTTCAAATCACCATAACTGGACTAGGCAGATTTAGGTAAGACCAGAAAACAGCAGACTACAGAAGCCAAAACAACACAAATGACATGTCATCAAACCAAAATGCTATGTATGACAATTAACAGAATAAAAACACTACTTAAAAATGAATTAAAATACTTGCAAAATATAGATCCAGTAAAAGGGTTAATATCCAGAATGTACAGAGAACTCAACAGTAAAAATGGTAATAATAATCAAAATTTCAAATAGTAATATGCATAGAAATTTTTCCAAAGAAGACATACAAATCCATTCTAACAGGAAAAAAATATTCAACATTTATCACTAGAGAAACGAAAATATAACCCACAATGAAATATCATCTCATTCCATTATAAAAAAGCCCAAAAAAACTTGCTGACAAGGATATGAACTGAAGGAAAGGGTACCATCCCTACACATTGCCAGCACGGCTCACAACTTAGTGTCATTATGGAAAACGCTGTGGAAGTTCCTCACAGGCTTCCAGAGACACCTAACAGGACCCACCAATCCCATTACCACGTGTGTAAACCTCAGAAAACGAAATGTCAAAGAGACATCTGGACCCCGTTGTTCATCTCAGCACTGTTCCAAGAGTCAATACACAGATTCAGAACAAATACACTAGGGTCTGCCCACAACAGAATACTATTCTTCCACAGTGAAGCTGAAATCCTGTAGTTTCCAGCAATGAGGGGGAGCCTAGAGGGGATTCTGTTAAACGAAACTGAAATGACCAGGTGCAGAAAGAAACATGACGGTGCCATTCACTATGTGGGGTATGAGAAGCCAATGTCCGGGAAGTAGAGAGTAGAATAATGTTCACCAGAGGTGGGGGAGGAAGGCAGGAGGGGCTAGTCAATGAATAGAGATTTAAAGGAAGAAGGGACCAGTCCTGTCGGGCTGGTCCTCCATCCTGCCCCATCCACACATATCCAACCTCCTGGCCTAGCCCAGGTCGCACATCCTGCGCTCTGGTCTGGAGGGCTCCCTGGACCCTAGCCTGCCTGCTCTCTCCCCAATCTCCAGACCTAAACCAGATCGCAGTTGTGCACCTGCTCATCCTGGTGAGTCCTTGGAACCTCACCTGCCTGCACCATACCCAATCCTCAGGCCTAGCCTTGGTGGCATAGACTGTCTGCCAGCCTAGCTAGTCTATTTAGTGGCTAAGATCCTGGTCCACCCATACTATCCTCACTCCCAGGCATAGCTTGGGTCGCACATCTTACACACCAGTCAAACAGATCCAGCCAGGCATATACCATTTGATTTCCTTCTCATCACTGCTTTCTTAACAATGCTTCCTTCTTTACCACTGAACTGGAATCATCCTGTTCCTCCTATCCAAAACCAACACTAAATCTGAAAGTATTATCCAACTCCTCGTACCTGATATAAAATTAACTGAATTTGTGCAACAACAGAAACAAAAACATACTTCCATTCAGCAGAAGCAGCCTAGAATCTCACACTAGACACACAGTCAAGAGAGTCCACATGCTGAGGTCTCATTGGAAAAAACACAAGATGAAATGCTAAGACAGTGTGTCCTCCCCTCAAAGCCAGCAGGTCTACAGAAGTATTCTCCAATGAAAATAACTTAAGTGGATCCCAGGAGACTGAGCAAAATTTTTATTTTTTATTTTTATTTATTTATTTATTTTAGTTTTTCGAGACAGGGTTTCTCTGTGTAGCTTTGGAGCCTGTCCTGGAACTCGCTCTGTAGACCAGGCTGGCCTCAAACTCACAGAGATCCACCTGGCTCTGCCTCCTGAGTGCTGGGATTAAAGACGTGCGCCACCATCGCCCAGCTGAGCTAAATTTTTAAACCTTTATTTTTATTTTGTGGGTACGGGTGTTTTGAGTGCGTGTACGTTATGTCTGTGCACCACGTGTGTGGAGCCCAGAAGAGGACACCAGAAGCCCTGGGACTGGAGTTACGGACAGCTATGAGCTGCCATAAAGGTGCTGGGAATCAAACCCAGATCCTCTGGAAGAGCAACCATTTCTCTTGAGTGCTGAGCCATCTCCCCAGCCCCAGGACACAGATTAAGAAAAAAAACAACCAAACTTACACAGTTTAAAGAAGACAGAAGCAAACATGAACGCAATGAACTTAAACAGAACAGAACCACCTGAGCCATGCCCAAGAGACACAAACGGAAGGCCGAACAGATGACAGGGACAATTAGGATCTGAAAACGGGATCAGTAAAGAGACAGAAACACTGAAGACAACTCAAGCTGAAATGAAGGCAGAACTGAAAAATGTAATAACCCAATTAGAAAATTCAGGGGAAAGCCTTAAAGTAGAATGGATAAAACAGAAGATACGATATCAAGACTTTGGGTCTCCCCAAACTGCTCTTAGTTCTGCTGCGTGGAGAACAAGAAACTCTCAGACACCAAAGGGGCACAGCTGCTTGACTTTGGACTTCCAACCTCCAGTGGTATGAGCTAAATAAATCTCTTTTCTTTGTTATTATCAACCGCAGACCTTCTGTTATAGTAACACCAAACGAAGATCTCTACCCCCAAAACTTTTGACTAAGCCTACAATGTGCTTAAAAGAGTTTCCTGGTATACAGTGAACATTTAGTACTTACTCCCTTAACGGAACAAAGAAACTATATAGTATATGTATAAGACATCAATTACTTTGACTTGGGCATTTTCCCGTTAGTAAGTATCTGAGATACAACCAAAACATCAACATCGTGACACTGTCACATGTGGGAACCAATCCACTGTTCTACCAGAACAAAGCCAAGAGCCAAAAACTCCTCCACATCCTAATCTATACACTCCCCCACGCACCCAGAGCCTCTGGGCAAGAGAGAGATGGGGGAACTCTTAGCACCAAAGCAGATCCTGATAAGGCAATTTCCATGAAAGGCAGAAAGATGGTACCCTAGAAACTCAGGGGGCAGAAACCTGGCACAAGGTCTGTGTTCCAGAGTCAGAGAATACGTTACCTTTCTGTGCAGCCAGCTCCCACAGGTCCTGGGCTGCTGCAAAAGACAGTGTCATGGGGTATTCCACGAGGACATGCTTGCCAGCCTGAAGAAACTGCCTTTGAAAACAGAAACACAGGGAAAGGATTCTTCAGATAGACACTCAAATGCCCCTGTGTGTCAGAGAGCACAACATTGCAAATGCACAAGAGTCTGTGTGCAAATGTAACAACAGCCAAGAGTCAGTGCCCTGCAAAACAAAGAATGAGCCACACCTCAATCTTTGTCCATACTGTGAGGAAGAACTTTTCTAGTTCTAAAATCATTTGACTATTCATCAATGTTCAAACTCTAGTTTGCTTTCTACTACTGTGATAAACACTCTGACCAAAAGCAACTTGGGGAGTAAAGGCTTTATTTCACCCCACCCCACCCCCTTTTTTGGAGACATGATCTCACTATGTAGCTCTGACTATCCCAGAACTCACAATGTAAACCAGGCCGGCCTGGAACTCACAGAGGTCTGCTTGCCTCTGCTTCCCAAATTCTGGGATTAAAGGCGTGCGCCACCACTGTGCAGCCTGACAGTAGATCACAGGATAACCAGAATTTTCTGTGTTGACCATTAAGTCCCATTTGCATAGTTTTAGCTTGCTCAGTCCTCTCTCCACGCGTAAGGCAAAGCCTACCTGCGTCAGGAAACCTACCTTATATAGTCTTCATGGCTGGAGCTCTCACTGCAGATGTAGGCGACCTCAATCTCTTGGCTGCAGAGAGCATCTTCCAGAGAAATCTGCCGTACTTCATCAAGGCTCCTGAGTTCTCGTCTGTTTCAGAATAACACAGTCTCAAAAGCAGACAGAGCCAAGGCTTATATTGAATGAACAGTACTCTGCTCCCCTCCTCCCAACAATGCCCAGGGATGGGGCTTTTGGAAAGTAAGAAATTCCTTTTCTCTTTCCTATTTGCTGTGTATTTCACTGTAGAGTGAGGAGAGCCAGCGGCATTAGGGTTGAAGGCAGGGGACCTGGAATGCCAGCACTGCCACCAATAGCTTGTAGAAGCTAGAAGTCTTCCGAGTTATTTCTCTAAAATAAAAAGAATCAGACCTTTGTATCTCACATAAAAGGATCTTTGTGGTCATTTCCTACTGGAAAACTAAGCTCCCGATCAAATACTGTGACTACTCTACCTAGCCAAATCTCACACATGCATCAATCACCCTGATATAAACTACCATATACTCCAAGCTCCTTCACATACTTCAAGGCTTGGTGACCACCAGGAGAAAAGTCAGCCAGCATCCCTGCCTCCATTACAACTAGCCCAGAGAGGCTCTAACTGCCACAGCTGACCAGTGGGGCCAGGTGGAAACCTAGGTGACTATCACAATGACAGAGAACAGAGTAGTGAAAGAGCCAAGGCCATGTCATTCTGTACCAGTGCAAAAGCTGTAGGGACTGAATTGTCCTAGAAGAATGCTGTCAACCTGGGGCAGCCAGCAGACGCTCCAGCCAACAGGGAATTTGTGAGCTACCCAACCCACACTGCTAGGTTTGACCAACACTTATTGTTTGCCTACTGTGTGCTGGGCACTGCAGGAGAAAACATGGAGAATGAGCTCACATTCTGACAGAGGCATGGAGACACACATACACATGCACCACCACCACCAACCAAAAGAGCAAGTGAGAATTATGCAGGGAAACGGATGGAGACTGGGGAAGCCCAGGAACACATCTAGCCTAGGGTTTCAGGACAGGCTTTCTAGGGAAGAAACAGAACCCAGAAGGGAGACCATAGACAAGAGAACAATGAGACCAGGACGCAGGAAAGCAGGGCTGTGAGTGAGCCATCTTCCCAGACGATCTAGGGGGCCGAGGAAGTCTCAAGGCATGCACCGTGGCAGCTAACTAGGGCTTACAGAAAGGATATTTCCACTTCAACCTCAAGGGCACACTATACTTGATTCTGACTTCAGACAGGGCCCACGGCGGTGTGTTGCTAACAATAATCACGATTTCCCTGTTGCATGCAGCCCCCCCCTCCCCACCTTGAATCTGACAGGGAAGAAAGGACGGACTTAAGAGAAGATTCCAGCACATATGGTTTTCTCTCACGCCTGGAAACAGGGGCCAACTCAAGTCTGTCAGGCTGGGAGAATGTGGCCCCGTGAGTTAAACACAAAAAGACTTTCCGCACAGATCACCACAGTAGTCATTTATGACTTGTGAAAATATTTATCTGGCTAGGCACACGCCTTTGATCCAGCACTCAGGAGGCAGAGGCAGGTCTGTGAGTTCAAGGCCAGCCTGAGCTCCAGGACAGCTATGGCTACACAGAGAAACCCTGTCTGGAAACAAACAAACAAACAACAACAACAACAACAAAAAGTAAAAGAAAGGAAGGAAATTTTTATCTGATGTCCTTCTGGAACACTGGAAGTAAAGATCTGCCTGAACTTGTCCCCAACACACCTCACCCCCCAGCATCTGTGTCTACTTGCCAGTGAGTGGGGTGAAGGCAGACCTGACCATGAAAAAGAAAGACGGACCGTTCAATTTGCTTCCACTGAGTTATGGTGAAAAAAATCCACACAGAAAATAAAAGCAATAAAAGCAGAAAGGGACCTGGAGTGGGGTGCAGGGAGATGGGAAGTGGAGGGCGAAGAAGCAACTAGAACAAATTTTACCTAAAAATGCCATAAGGAGACCTAATAATTTGCATGTTAACTTTAGAAAATTAATAATAAAAAAAAAGTTCAGCTCAATTACCAGTGTGAAAAGAACACATAGTGTTAGACTCAAACACTTTCCCTTAAATGTAATTCTTGGGTTTTGCAGTTGTTCTACCCTCAACAAGATCACTGAATCAGTCTATGTCCCTGCTTTCTCATCTTGAACTGGAGTTGGTACTGAGTACTGAGTACTGAGTACTGAGGATGGTGTAAGGACGACAGTGTGCAAAGCCACCAGAGGACTGTTTCGAATGACAGAATGGCTAAGTGACACACGCCCAGACTTCTTCCAGGCCAAACCTCACTGTGTACCTCCTGTAGCAGACAAACATCGTGCTCCTTTGCTGCTCCACGTGGGGTCTGCACTGGGCATCACTCACTGGGCATGCGGCTGGAGGCCCCTGACTCTTCAGTTCCCCGACCACTCCAAACTAGAGTTTCTAGCACCCACTCTGTGCGTGGTTCTCAGGAGAAGCTGGCTTTCCCTTACTCTGGGTCTAGAAAACACCCATGCCCTGTGGTGTTACCACTCACTGTGATCCATGAATTATGGAGCACACACACCAAGTGGGACTTACCTGGACACAAACCCAATCAGGTTTAGAAACGCTGACGAGTGTGGATCCCTCAAGTCCCTTATCCTCACGGAGCCAGCTCTGCCAACACCAACCACGACCACACCAAATTTCCTCTCAGGCTGAAATACCAAAGACCAATGTGGGGTGTGAAAACAGTCCAGGCATCTGCTGCAGCACATCAAAACAGAGGGGGCTGGGTCGGGTTCTGGCAAGCAAGGGAGGCTGGCAACCAGACACCCAAGAGTTGGAGAAAGACTACCTTGGAAACCAGGTCTCAGCCACAAGAGACTCGGGGAACCAAAACATTTTCAGAAAGGGCTCTGCCCTTTTCTCCCAGTTAAAGACCTCCTGGACATCTACCAGAAGGTTCCGCCCATTTGGTTCTATCTCCAACCACTTCTCCACAGTCAAGGGAATTTTCTGTTGTAAGCCACACCTCCCCTGAGTCCAGCATCTACACACATGGGCTCTACTCAGCTGGGAGTCATTCAGAGGCAATCCTGCTATGTAAGAGGCTGACAGACAAGGGCACACAGGAAGACATCTCTTCATTCAGACTCAAGACCCATGTTGCTTAAGTCCTTACCACGGCTGAGTTCCAGCCATCTTCATACTCTCTCTACTCTGGTACTTTACACAGTAATTAAATAATACTGCTAGAAGACAGATGTTAATAAACTACACCAAAAAAATAAAGTCCATTTTAACAACTATATAACAACAACACATTATAATCCAAATATAAAAGTTATTGCCACATTCATTAAACCCAGTTCTATTTATGTGCATATATATGTAACAATTATAATTAATGAAAAAGAGACCATGAATATGAGAGGGAGAAATGGGGGGAGGAATATGGAAGGGTTGGAGGGGGCAAGTGAGGGGGGAAATGATGCAATTATATTTTAATTTTTAAAAATTAAAAAAAATAATTTGGATGAGAAAAATAAAATTGATTTTACCATTACAGCCACAAGCCAAGTCTGGAATCCACTGTTTATGTGGTGTAAATCTTGGTAACTAAGTTAAGGAAGTAAGTGGATTCCCAGCATTTAAGATTGTCTTAGGCCACAATGAGATTGGAGCCCTACTAGGACCTTTCAATGAGGGTAAGCAATTGACTAATTACCATGTGGACTGCAGTGGACCTGCTCGGACAGACACACCTCACTGGGACTGAAGGGACACTAGCCCACTCGAGCATGTGGCTCAGGCAGTCGTCCCGCCCTTCTCCCCGATTCCCTCTGCCTTGCTAAAAGCCATTAGATAACATTCCAAAGGAGAGCCACCAAGGTCCGTTCCCTTATTTGGCCACTTCCTCCTCCTGAGGCTGACTACCAAGGTCCAGCACTCAAAAGCCCCCTTCAGCTCTCCTAATTAACATGCCCAATTAAAATTAAACACCTCATCCTAGCACAAACAGGTTTCCCCCTTTAACTTTATAAACTGACATTTTCCTATGGGCCACGTCTGTCTCCTCTGATCCAGAGGCAGTCCTTTGTCCCTCTGGGGCAAACACCCCGGCCCCTTTCCCCTGTCCCCTTCCCCCTCGTCCCCAATCTCCTCTACCACGGCAGCCTAGCCCCTTCTAACACAGACCTCCCTTCTTCTCTGCTTAACAACGACACCTGCAAGGTGTAATTTTTTTGCTGCTGTTTTCTGCCTGAGTCAGAAAGCAGTCACTTCAACCTCTCTTCCCCGATTAATAAAGGATCTCTCTATGAAAACAGGTGTTTGGGTGTGGTGCCTAATCCCGGGCCTGAGGGGGAGCCCCACCATGTGCAGCAGTCCCCTTCAGTGACAGCTTGTGGGAGATGAGTTCCTGGTTGGTGGCTAGAGTGGATAATCCAGGAAGTCACAGGAAAGTGTCCAGAAGTGGCCAGAGACAGAATACCCTATCATAGAGACACTTCCAGAAGAATGTGGTCAATAGTTACATTAGCATTTTGTGATTATAGCAAATATTTGACTTAATCAACATATAAAAAGGCTTTCTTTGACTCATTATTTTGGAGGTTCCAGGCCATGACAGGTTGGCCCTGCTGCATGGACTAACTTAAGGTAGGTGGACATAGATAACAACCCAGAAGGTACTAGTACTTCCTCCGTCTCCTAGAGCCATGTGCACACCAGTGGCCTAGAGGAAAAATGTTAACTGTTTGGGATGTTTCTAAACTCTTTGGGGGGGGGGGGGGTGGGGGGGTATTGAGTAGGTGAAATAAGGAACGCTGGAAACAATATCCTTCATCAGTTGGCCTTGTTGTACGGGCCTGGAGGGCCAGCACACCATGCCAGGAGCACACAGCGGATGAAAACCCCTCACTTCATGGCTAGGGACTGACTGACAGGGAGAGGCAGTACTGTGACCCACAGCAGGCGTAAAAACTCAGGGGAGATCATTTTTCCTCCATCACCCACAGCCATGAACAAAGGTAGCCTAGGAGGGGAGTGTTTCTGAAAAATCTCGAGAGGGAAAGGATACTCTAGGAGAGAGACAGGGCCCACAGCAGCAACAGTATCCCTTACAGCCCTCTGCACGGAACTCACCTCGGCACTCATCTCGGTCTCTTCCGTTGGTGCTGTGAAGATAGAAGGAGGTTCGGGACCCTGGGGACGCTGGCACAACCTCTCTATGAATTCTGTTTTCACACTTAGCTTCAGGCGTCAACGCTGTAAGAGGGAACCGGGAGGCGGGGACTGTTGGGTGACAGGCAGACACAGACATCGACTCACCTCCAGAAGGGAGCCCTGGGTAGACCGAGGTACAACTGCACCCGTGTCCAAGCTGGTGAGTCAGCAAGTTTATAGCTGGGGTCGCTAACAGAGTGTGGGGAGGGGTCACTTACAAGGAGCAGGGGTGCTCAACAGCGCAGGGTTGCAGTGGACCGTGAGTGCAGTGAAGAATTCCTTTTTGCAGCCTGGCTGGTCAGTCTTCACCCCTTGCCACCGTTTTCTAATTTTTTTTTTTTAACTGCTGGGTGGGAACCCTCAAGAATCTCTCCAAGTTCCTGTTTCCCCTACATTGGAACATTTTTGTTTGCCTTGCCATTCTTTTCTCCTTTCTTGGAGGAAATGTTGCAATTTGGAGAACATGCCTTGCAGCAGGAACATAACCGAGGAACTGCCTCGATCAGCTTTGTCTGTGGCCAGTCTGTAGGGCATTTTCTTAATTATGGCTAATTGCTATAGGAGGGGCCAGCCCACTGTGGGCAGCGCCATCCCTAGGCAGGTGGCCCTACGCTGCTGCCTGAGTAAGAAAGGCAGCCGAGGAGGGCGGAGGAAGCAAGCCAGGAAACTGCCTCCCTCCCCAGCTTCAGTGCCCGGTGAGGCTTCTTCTGCCTGAAGTTCCTGCCTTGACTTCCCTTAATGACTGACTGTAACCTGTAAGCCAGATAAATCCACCCCTCCCCCAAGTTGCTTTTGGTCAGATTTACTGCAACAGAGAGGCTGACTAGGGCAGCTAGCCCACGTGACCCCATTTCCCCCCACTTCTTCCTTATCATTGGTCCCATTTCCCTCAAATGCCACCACCACCTTTTGCCCTCCAGGAACGGTACACAGGCTGGTATCTTCTCCAGGGCTGCTGGAGGGCACCTTCCTTGGGATATCATCTCAGCAAATGTCTAGAGAGGAACATTTTTAAATCTGCATGGTCTGTGTCCTATCCTGGATAAGAAGCCAGAGACACATAGTCTCTGTGGGGATGATATAGTTCCCCAGGTTCCAGCTTGGAGATGACAGCTTTTAATCTAGCTTACTTTTTTTTTTAAAGATTTATTTTATTTATTATGTATACAGAAGAGGGCGCCAGATCTCATTACAGATGGTTGTGAGCCACCATGTGGTTGCTGGGAATTGAACTCAGGACTTCTGGAAGAGCAGTCAGTGCTCTTAACCTCTGAGCCATCTCTCCAGCCCCCTAGCTTACTTTTATAGAGACAAGCGAAGCATACCGCTTTCCCCTTGTAGCTGACTCCCCACGGGACCTGAATTTTCTGCGTAAGAGAACTGTTCAGCAGTCTTTCCGGACACTTCACATTAAGGCAAAAGGAAGAGCCGACAGGAGACCGGGAGTCACAGGCAGAGGGAGGAAGCAGAAAAGGAAACCGATGTGACAGCAGTGCTAGCTTTGGCAGACTCCTCGGCCAGCATGCGAGGTGTGTATTCTTGATACAGAACCCCCAGAACAGAGGGGAGCTGTGGACTGGTTTCTTCCACCAGGCCCCTTACACGGTGCACCACTGATCCGGAGCCAGCCTTAGGGAAACATAGGGTTGCGAGGAGAATCCTGCAAAGACTAACATTTGTGTTCGTTGTTTAGACCTGCTAGATGTGTTACTCTATGACAGGACAGCTGGACAGCCAGAGGCTGGGAAGGGAGGCCAGGGTATTCTGTGGCACTCTTACCATTGGCCCAGCCCTGGGATCTGATTCTCTTCCAGTAAGTGTAGTGATAATAATCACGAGTAACTGAGATAATAACTCCCATGAAAACAGAAACTCTGGGACTGGAGAGACGCCTCAGCAGTTAAGAGCATTGACTGCATTCCCAGGATCCACATGGTGGCTGACAACTGTGTGTAACTCCAGTTCCGGGGAAGCTAATGCCCTCTTCTGGCATCTGCAGTTTACAGACAAACATGAGGCAAACATCCATACATGAAAAATAAAAGTAAATGAATAAATCTTAAAAAAAAAAAAAAAAACCCAAACCAAAAAACCCAAACTTTACTTGAGGCAACCCCAAGAATGCCTTGGGAAGACCACGTGACTACCTGGGCCTGTGCTAAGAACATGTTTCCAGCAACTTCCTTCTCTCTT
>CABHPP010059398.1:0-33289 GCA_902168425.1 Peromyscus attwateri
AAAAAACCCAGGATAGCCAAAAGAATCCTGTACAATAAAACAACCTCTGGAGGCATCACGATCCCTGACTTCAAGCTCTACTATAGAGCTACAGTAATAAAAACAGCTTGGTACTGGCATAAAAACCGACTTGTGGACCAATGGAATCGAATTGAAGACCCTGACATTAATCCGCAGCACACCTAGGAACATATAATTTTTGACAAAGAAGCCAAAAGCGTACAATGGAAAAAAGAAAGCATCTTCAACAAATGGTGCTGGCATAACTGGAGAATCCAAACTTTCTAAGTGTGCTTTGGGAGCAGAGGTGACAGAGCAGGTCACCTGGGCTGGTTTGGAATGCACAATGTCTTTATTTCCCTATTTTTTTTTTTAAAAAAACATTTTTCCCCATCAAAAAGAATGAAATCAACACTCTAATCCCAGCCTACAGATTGACTGGATATTCTTTGACTTCAGTGGGAAAAGAGGTGAGGAAAGACAAGAGCAAGGATGACAGCTTTGCATACGTGGCAACACGTTGTTCCAGGTGGGAGGAGTTGAAGAGAAGTAGTGAGGGTGCCTGCAGCCTAGTGGGGAACTATGAAGTCAGAACCCTTTCTCCTCTCCTTTTCGTTATGCTGTACTTGATGCTTGTCAAATTGAACGTTTTTCTGGCTATTATGAACAGAGCGGCAATGAGCATGGTGGAATAAGTATCTCATGGTAGGATGTAGAGTCTTTTGGGTATAGACCCAAGAGTGCTATAGCTAGATCTTGTGGGCGAACTACTTTTAGCTTTTTTGAGGAACTCCCCTATAGATTTCCATAGAGGCTGCACCAATTTGTACTCCTGCCAGCAGGGAATAAGTGTTCCTCTTTCCCCACTCCACAGTCACACTGCCATTTATCATCATCTTCTCTCTCTTTTTTTTTAATCTTAGCCATTCTGACTAGGATAAGATGAAAGTAGTTGTTTTTGGAATTTCCCTGATGGTTAAGGACGTTGAACACTTGTTTAAATATATCTTAGTCACTTGTATTTCTTTTGGGACCTCTTTGTTAATTTCCATGTGCTATTTTAAAACTGAGTTGTTTTCTTGATGTTTAGTTTTTTGAGTTCTTTGTATATTCAGATGTATGGCAGTGAAGATTTTTTTTCTCCCATTCCGTAGGCTTCCTTTTCACTCTAATGATGATATCCTTTGCTGTATGGAAGCGTTTAAGTTTCACATGGTCCCATTTGTCAGTTGTTGGTCTTTGCACCTGCACCAGTGGGGCCCTGTTCAGAAAGTCTTTTCCTGTGCCCATAAGTTCAGGTACATGCCCCACTTTCTCCTCTATTGCATTCAGAGCAGTGGGCCTTGGGTTAATGGTCACATACCTGAGAGTATAGAGGTAGCACTGGCAGGACTCAATGCCCTTAAGAAAAAAAAATGAGGACACAAATATGATCAAAATACAATATAATGAAAAATTTAAAGAATTAATAAAAACATTAAGACCCATGAAATAAAGGATATGAAAAGCTGAAAAAATTGGTTTGGAACCATATGTCTGTGGCAGGCATGCTTTTAGAAGGGGCCTGTTGGCCCTTATTGCCCATCTGATAGTCATCCTATTCAACTCTCTTTTCTGTAGGATGGATTGACTTGCAATAAATCCTATGCCACAAAACGAAGGGGATCTCACTTCTGAAAGTGAGTTATGTAGAGACTGTGGCTTCTGTCTTAGATGCCCTTTCATGCTGGCTAGCCTGCTCTCTAGACGCTTCTTAGCTGGAACTCTGGTCTCAGTTTGTTATGAAGGTGAAGGGGGAGAAGGTGGCATTGGCAAATGAGAGGTGTCCCAGCTGACACCCCAAACCAACATCGTCTTGGATGAGAATCTTTCCTCCTGTTGACTGTGGTCTAGTTGGCAGCTGACTACATAGACCAGAAAGAGTGGAAAAAGGAGAATTGAATTATTATTTTTTTAAAGTAGTTGCAATGTATGAGACAACACTGAGGAATCCAGAAAAGTGTCGGGAAGTGAAAGAGTCCTGAATTTAAACTCTGATTTTGTCTCTTATTGGCTGTGTGGGCTTAGGCAGCTAATTAACCACCTTAAAGTTTAGGTACCTTGTAGCATTGTTGTGGGAGTTAATAAGCAAATATGCAGCACCATTAACATGTACTTATTAAAATATATTAAATGTATATTTCAAAGGAAAAGAACTACCTATTTCTTTAAAAAATTAGCACCATTAACTTGTACAAAATGATGGGTTTCAATTCAAAAGTGCTTATATGTACTTTGGTATCATACCCTCTCCTACTCACTATCCACTTTATTCCATGTCCTCCTCCTGGTCCTCTTGTTCCATTTTCATGGCATCTTTATTTTATTTTCTTTCTGTAGATTCCATAATTTGTAGCTAGAGTCTTTCTGGTCCTGCCTGGCCCATGGTCAGGACAAATCTTTCTCACCCGCCAGTCCCGCAGCCGCTCAGACCCAACCAAGTAAACACACAGAGACTTATATTGCTTACAAACTATATGGCCACAGCAGGCTTCTTGTTATCTAGTTCTTATATCTTAAATTAACCCATTTTTTATTAGTCTATAAGTCGCCACGTGGCTCGTGGCTTACTGGTACCTTACATCTCGCTTGTCATGGTGGCGGCTGCGTCTCTCTACCTCAGCCTTCCACCTCCCAGAATTCTTCTTCTCCTTGTCCTGCCTACCCTATCCTTCCTGCCTGGCTACTGGCCAATCAGAGTTTTATTTATTCACAACATACAGGACATCCCACAGCAATAATGTATGTAATATTTATCTTTCTTAGTCTATCTCATCTTGCTTAACATGATGCTTGGCAGTTCCATTGATCTTCCTGTGAAAGAGATAATTTTATTCTTCTTTAATGACGATTGAAGCTCTTTGAAGGGAGCAAAAGATAGCCTAAGATGATCTGGCTCTGGGCTTGCAATGTTCACTGAAACTCTCACAAGTCCACCAGCCTCGGAGAACTTGGACACAGGTGAGGTTTTTCCTGGTCATTTCGGTTCACATATTCCTTTGAGTATTTTGAGGATATTCTCAGGAGTGCTATAGCTGGATCATATGACAGTTTCCATTTTTAGGGGAAGAGCATCCATACTTATTTCCGATAGTGACTGTAACTCATTTTCATTCCCACCAACAGTGAATATAGTTCCCTAGTCCCCACATCCTCACCAGCATTTGTGGGTTTTGTTTTCTTGGTGACCATTCTTTCTGACTTATAGCTGGAATTTTTCCTGGTCCTGCCCGGCTCCCACAGCTCCACAGTCCTGCAGCTGCTCAGACCCAAGTAAACACACAGAGGCTTATATTAATTAAAACTGCTTGGCCATTAGCTCAGGCCTACCACTGACTAGCTCTTACACTTAAATTCAGCCCATTTCTGTTAATCTATATATTGCCATGTGTTCCATGGCTTTACCTGTGTGCCATTACATGCTGCTCCCTGGATGGCGGGCTGGCATCTCCTGACTCAGCCTTCCTTCTCCCAGAATTCTCCTTGTCTGCTTATCCCACCCATACTTCCTGCCTGGCTACTGGCCAATCAGTGTTTTATTGAACCAGTGTACAAAAGCATTATCCCACAGTACTGACTGGAGTGAGATAGAATCTCAGTGTCGTGTAGTATTATTGCCTTTCCCTGATGATTAAACCTGTTGAACATTTCCTCGTGGAAACTATTGATCATATGTACTTCTTTGTGAAGTACAGTTCAATTAATGTGCCCACTCATTGATTGAATTGTTTGTTTCTAGCACTTCATATTTTTGAATTCTTCATATATCTTGGATGCCAGTCTTCTGTGGGATGGATAGCTGGCAAAGATTCCTCCCATTTTTATGGGTTGTCTCTTCATCTTAACTTTCCTTTGTTGTGTCTTTTAATTTAGTGCAATCTCATTTGCCAATTCTTGCTAGTATTTCCTGTTCTCTTCAGAGATTCTTTGCCTGTGCCACTGTCCTGAAGAGTTTTTTCTATGTTTTTGTGTATTATTTTTTTAAAGTTTTAGAAGATCTGTCTACTTTAGTTATTATAACCCCAGGACAGCAATGGTGGGGCTTAGAATACAGACTGAAATAAAAACCTTAGCTGTAAATCAAGCATTGTTAGTTCCCAAGCGGGGGTGGGGGAGCCTCATTTTAAGGCTGAAATTGCACTCTGCATGTTACAGTCTGTACTTTCTGCAATGCTTACTACAACTTTTCCAAGTAGGTTTCTCTATCTTCATTTATACAGCAGGAAACTGAATCTCAAAGACACCAGATGGCCTGCCTAGGGACCCAGAGCACTGGGTATCCCAGCTAAGATTTAAATCTTGTTCTGTCCAATCACAACTCCCCTCTTTGCCATGCTGCTTCAAGTCCTATTAAGAAGCATATTTATTTATTCGTTGCAAGGGAATATCAACGCTTCATCGTTCGCACAGGTTTCTCTTTTCAACACTGACTCTTGCTGTGCTCATCAGGGTGATGTTGAACAGGTGAGGCAGGAGTTAGAGTGATTTCAGGTTTGCATTCATGAGGCGGAGGAAAGCTACTTACAGATTTCTTCTCCTGAATGCTCTTTGAAAAAATAAAGGATTGCAGCCCAATCCCTCCTCTTCCTTTTTGGTTGTCATTACATTCTTTTTGGATTAAGGGTGTCCAGTTTCCTTGGGAGGAGCAAATGGCCATCTGAGTGTGCAGAGTAGAAGCCCATTCAGTAAACTCCTCAATGGGAGTTTCATGGGATATATTCTCACCTCATTGGGCTTTTTCACTGAGAGGCTTTCATCCACATGCACAGGTGAAATAAATGGGGAAATGATGGTGAGAAAAGAGCTTTAAGAGCTTGAGAAGAAAGAAAAAACCCAAAAGAACCCATCCTCAAGTTTGTTTGGATACAATTTAACAAGCCACAGGATCAGTAAGAGAAGAGCTAATAATCTTTCCCAGATGAGTACTATAGGATATAAAATGGGCATATATTAGGACAATCCCCAGTTTATTTAGCAATTCTTTTTCTCATTAATTTATGAATCAATGTTCATTCATTCACTCAATTGTTTGTATGCCTGTATTAGAAGTTCTGTCTTTGAAATGAGCAGAATCTGTATTTGATAGATCAATCAAAATGCATTAAAATATTTATTTAGGGATGGAGGGATGGCTCAGTAGTTAAGAGCATTTGTGGCTTGCTCTTCAGAGAACCCAAGTTCAGTTCCCAGTACCCACATCAGGTGGCTCAGAATTGCCTGTAACTCCAGCTCCAGGGTATACATACCCATATTATCTATACAAAATAAAAAATATTTTAAAAATTCATTTAACAGAAAATATACATACAAAATTTTAAAAGAAATGTAAACATATGTAGTATGTTTTAAACATATGTACATATGTAGTCATGTACTCATCTGTTGATTCAAGGCTGAGCTCACTTATGCATTGGTTTTATCTTTCTTGTAAAAATGAATACAAAGTGCCAAGCATTGGCAGTGCATGCCTTTAATCCCAGCACTCTGGAGATAGAGTCAGGCAGATCTCTGTGAGTTTGAGGCCAGCCTGGTCTACAGAGAGAATTCCAGGACAGCCAGGGCTGTTATATAGAAAACCCCTTTTTCAAAACAAAACAAAAACATGAACACAAAGCAACACCTGTGTCTATAATGAATAATCTGTTTCTAGTTCCATTTTTTTAAATGAATCAGTAGCTTAAAGGTAATTTTGAAGCAATTTTGTTTCAGACTTCTAACTTTTTACATTTTACCCCTCCCATATTTTATGATTGTTTTGCTTACAATTAATTTGATAAAGAATTATATATATATATATATATATATATATATATATATATATATCACATTTAGAGTAAGTTTGAGCAAGGAACTCAATTTTAATTTTATTTAATGTTAGTTTAAAAACATTTAAATAGTCATACAGATGGCTAGTGTCTATCAAATTGAGACAGGGTCTCTATATATATCCCTGACTCTCCTGGAACTTATTATGTAGACTAGGCTGGCCTCAAACTCCTAGAGACAACCACCTGCTTCTGCCCTCTGATTGCTGGGATTAAAGGTATGCCCCACTATGCCGGGCTAGCTCTAGTCCTTCTGAGAGTTGGCCTCTGGGATAGACAGTTTATCAGTGTAAAAATTAGAGATCTGATTATAGTTCTCAAGGGATCACTTTGGACACTAGAAACATTTAAGTAGTGTCAGACAGATAGTTTCTAACTTAATGGAACCTATGACCAGGATAAGTCTTAAGGTTAAAAGGACTAAGTAGATACTAAAGAAAAAAAATCAAGATGTGGAAACAAAACACAGTAGTTTGGATGGATAGTCACTGTGACTCTCATTACCTATAACCTAAAAATGTAACCACGAAAACTAAGAAAATTGATAGCACCATCTGCATAATAGAGTGCCACAGCTAATGCAAAAATGTGTGTACAGTTTGTACATGTGTGTATTCCAGTGTGTGTCTGTGTGCATACAGAAGCCAGAAGAGGACTAGTGTCCTGCTGCATCACTCTTAATGTTCCGAACTTGGTCTCTCATTGAGACAGGAAATAAGCTGGCTGCTGGTGAGCCTCCCTGATCCTCCTCCCTCTGTCCCAGCTCCCTACCAAGCACTAGGGTTACACGGGTGTGTTCTGCCAAATCCAGCTTCTCATGTGTGTGCTAGGGATTTGAACTCTGGTCTTCATTCTCTCATAGTAGACCCTCTTATCTATTGAGTCATCTCTCCAGTCCAAAGGCATATCATATCCATATAATGGAAAGATAGCTATCATATAGTATTTAGTGGTAAAGTACATTACAAAACATGTTAGAAAAATTAATAAAACATACTTAGGGTGGTTATCTGACTTACTTGAAAATAATTGCTTGATTTTTCTCACACATTTTTGGCCTTATTTATATTATCACATTTTTGTTCCTGGAATAAGCATGTATTGTTTTTATATTAGGCCAGTAAGAAACAATAAGAACGAATTATTTTTTAGTTCTTAAAGGAACCAGATAGAAAGATCAGTCATAGTTCAGATGGGAGGAATCCCAGTGGCCTTCAGGGAAGAAGTGGGCTGTCAGAAAATTAGCCTTTAAACAACAAAATGAGCCTTGAATAGCGAGGATGGGGAAAGCGGAAGCAGCAGCAGGAGGAAATGTTTCTTGAACACTTGCCCTTGGAGTGATGACATGGGTTAGCTCTTAATTGTAAGCATGGCCAGGTAGATGTAGTAGGTATCAGCGTCACCCCACTTCACAGAGCAGGACATCAAGACTCTGGTAGGTTAGAGGACTCTGAAAGTCAAATTATGAATCTGGAAGACAAGACTGATTTGCATACTGGCAATTGCTGGCTTTTCCTGCTGGAAGAGTTCATGGCTTGCTGGCTGTCATTCATATGCTGAGATGTTCTTTATGTGTGGTCTGTGCAATGACTGGATTGTTCCTAGGACAGTGGCCTCTCCATTCTTGTCCATTCAGTGTAGCCTTGTCAGGGCTGAGTAATTCCTATAGCATTTAACCTCAAAGATTGTTTGGAGAGATCCACAGAGACAACAGGCTTGACAGGGCTTTGTGGACTGTGGATTCACATCAAGGATTTCTTATAGCTGATGACCTTGTCTTCATGGATATTTTTTTCCAAGCCATTATAAACTTGACTTTTAGAACTGCCAATGGCACTCCTGAAAGAAAGAGACACAGCTTAGAATTTCATGAAAGTAGCAGGAAAGCACACAGCATTTATTTGGTTCTAAACTGAGTTTTAAAGATGCTTTTCTGACTTTTAACTGGAGCGTCAGGGCTTGCTAATAGATATTTTTGAGGTATTTCCTGGCTACCTCTTATTCGAACCAAAGCTTAACCTGAGCTAAGTTAAGTCTTGGGAGATGAAGTCTATGTGTTATTACTTGTATAACAATGCATCACCAGCCCCTGACTCAAATAATAGCAATGACTCTTCCATGTTTATGGTCAAGATGTTGGGCATTGGTTGTCCTCTTATAGAGATGAACAGGGATGGGGACATTTGGAGGTGTCCCTGGGTTCCCACAGAATTTTGTCTATCAAGTCTCTAATCACATTCTGAAAAAGTTTATTTCATTTTTTTTAACACTTTAGGGTTAAGAACATTGTATTTGTGCCAAGCAGACTTGGCTTGAAGCCAACATTGTGGTATTTTTTACCCGTATGACTTGGTATATTTTTTTTTTTACCTGTGTGACTTGCTGTATTACTGTATCTCAATTTGTAAAATGGGATCAGAACTGAAGTTATAGATGATTAGGAGGCATCATGTGGGTTCTGGGAACCAAATCCAGGTCCTCTTCAGGAGAAACAAATGCTTTTAAATACTATGCCATCTCTCTGGCTCCTGCAAGGGACTTTTAAGATACACAGAAAACAAACACCCAGTTATAAATTCAATAAAAAATCGAAGGTGTGCTGCTGTATGGCAGGCTCTGTTATAAGCACTTCACGTGGGTTAGTGAGGAACTAGACAGAAGCTCCATTGTCAACCCTCTGAGTGCGAATCCTAGTGGGATGAGGAGGGCGTATAATGAAGTCAGTCATGCAGAACTACAAGTTATGAGTAACAACATGGATGAGGCTGAGGGGGATTCAGAAACGCACGTGAGGGGAGATAAGCGGCATTGCTGAATTGGGTATAATGGTTGAGAGCACAAGTGAACAGAGCGTTGCACACTCCTCCAGCTTTCATGAGATGTCAGCCATTATGGCTGTACACACTCACCCTCTGTCATCACCTTCCACCATCCTAGAATTTCATTTCCTGGCTCACCTTTTAGGTCAAGGATGCCCATGTTGTGTAGTGAAGACGTGCATGGAACGGGCTTACTGTATGAGAAGAGACCTCTGGCTGCTTTGTGGGTGATACAGGAGAGGAGAACAAGAGAGTAAACAGAGTCCAGTCACACAGAGGTCCATTTAAATAATCTAGTTGAGAAGTGATAATGGAGTCAAGTGTGGTAGTGTCAAGGAAGTCACAAGTGTGTAGAGTCCAGATTTATTTTATTTATTTATTTATTTATTTATTTATTTATTTATTTATTTATTTATTTTTGAGACAGGGTTTCTCTGTGCAGCTTTTTGCCTTTCCTGGAACTCACTCTGTTGACCAGGCTGGCCTCGAACTCACAGAGATCCGCCTGGCTCTGCCTCCTGAGTGCTGGGATTAAAGGCGTGTGCCACCACCACCCGGCTAGAGTCCAGGTTTGTTTTGAAGCTGGAGTGCCATGAATTCCTACAGAAAAAATGTGAAATGACTCTGAGAGAGAGAGAGAGAGAGAGAGAGAGAGAGAGAGAGAGAGAGAGAGAGAAAGAAAGAGAATTTTAGCCCCAAAGACTAGAAGAATATATTGGAATAGAGAAGAGTGTGGGAGCTGCCACAAGAGAGCCAGTCAGGAGTTTGAATTTGGATTTGTTGACTATTTGACACCTATTCACATCCAAGTGGAGGAGACAGCTGATGTAAAAGTCTGCAGTTCAGGAGGGACAGTCTGCCTTGAGGTTTGCATCTAAGTGTAGGTGAGATCAAGCCACATGCTTAGATGAAACGGTTGAGGGAGTGAGTCTGGAGAGAGAAAAGAAGAGAAAGAAGCAGGAATGAGCTCCAGGGAACGTCACCATTTAAAGTTATGCTGAGAGTCTTCCTTCTGGTATGAGGAATCCACTGACTCCCCAGTGAAATGTAAACATTATATAAAACCCAACCATTTGAAGTCCTAGAAATGTCTCAGAGGGTAGACAGCAAATGAAGAACTATTTACTCAAGAAAACATTTAAAAATTCTGGCCGAACTGGTAAGAGTCTTGTGCTTACTGAAGCAAGGCCCATACATTCTTTCTCATCCCTGCTCTCTAAGGTAGAGTACAGCACAGTCTGGCACCAGTGTTCCTGCTTCTCTTCACTCTAAGTTGGAGGACCGTGTTCCTCAGGGTGTGAGTGCATGTACATGCGTGTGTGTGTGTGTGTGTGTGTGTGTGTGTGTGTGTGTGTGTGTGGCTTAGATGGGGTGGGTACAGCATCAACAGTTGTCTTTCTGTTCCTCTATATCTATTGCAGATGGCAACTGCTTCTGAGAGCAGGGACTCCATTCTACCTAGCTCCTCCCTGTGGGATGGAGCACCAGTCCGCGAGTAGTATTGCTTAGAAAACGTGACCTTAACTTTCCCTACTCTAGTCTTGGAATACAGTTTGCATGCTAAGAGAGGCAAGCCAAAGAGGGCAGAGGCTCCTGCCGTCCCCCTCCACCTATTTTTTATTAAGGGATTTTAATTAATTTATTTTTATGTGCATTGGTGTTTGGCCATGGGTGTTGGGTCCCCTGGAACTGGAGTTACAGGCAGTTGTGAGCTGCCATGTGAGTGCTGGGAATTGACCCCGGTCCCCTGGAAGAGCAGCCAGTGCTTTTAACTGCTGAGCCATTTTTCCACCCCACTTCTACCTTTTACCAGCCTCTAAGGTAAAAGTGTTGTTCATAGCCTACCATTGCTCCCAAACTGGTACCCGATATTGGCTTAGAAATTTTGAACAGGGGCAAACCAGCCCATGCAACAGAGGATTTCACTCGCTGCCCAGGGAGCTTATAGATGTTCTTAAACTTAAAAATCTACTATAAGTTGAAAATATAGTAAGTTAAAGTAAATTTAGGAGTCAAAGTCACCAAATATTATAGCTTAGCAACTCAGAGCACTGGATTCGGTTCTTCCCCTTCCCAGTCTGGCTGAATGAACTGTGATTTGCCATTCATTACCACTGCCCAGCATTGAGAGAGTGTTGTACCACATCACATATCAGTTAGCGCATAGATTAGTTAGTTGAAATTCAGCATAAGCGTACTGAATGTGTATGTGTCAGTTCTGGTTCGTTATAAAGCAAACGAAATTATCAGTTGAACCTCTGTAAGCTGGGCACTGTCTGTTCTTCATTTGAAACAACACACAGATGAGTTCAAGCCTAAGGCCATCCTAAACAAAATCAACTCAGAGAGGATCAAAGCCCAAACTGTAGGAGCTACAGATCTAAAATTCTGAGAAGAAATGGGAGTCCAGTCACAATCCTGATGTGTGACTCGGTGTTAAGTTCTTAGTTTTGATCCCGTGAACCTGAACAGCAAAGGGAAACAGAGAGTGGGTCTGTGTCTGAAATGTGCAATTCATCCCGGACCTGGAAGGAAGTGCTGGTGTATATATGGCGCTGATGGACCTTAAGGACGTCACGCTAAGAGTAACAGAAGAGCATATGCTGTGTGGTTAAACTTAAAAATGGGATCCCAGAAGTAGTCAAAACCATAAAGACAGAAAGTAGAAAGTGGTTTGCCAGGCAGCTAGTAACAGGAGAAAGAGGAATTATTGTTTAATGGCCACAGAGCTTGAATTTTGGGAAATGAAAAGGTCCTAAAGATCTAGTTTGATGGTTGCAATGCAATACGATGCATTTAATATCACTGAGCTGTGCCCTTAAGAATGGTTAACATGACAATATTTATATTATTTGTATTTTGCCATGATAAAAAAATTGGAGGAAACTTAGACCATTTTCACATTTTTGTGCTAGAGCCTGCAGAAGTTTCCTTCTTCTGTATGCTTTTATTTGGGCTGCTATCAGAAGGTACCAGCCATATTCAGGATGGGTCTTCCTTTCTAAGTAATCTGATCAACTTCTTCCCTTCTAGGAGTGGCCAGTGGCTTGGTTTCGGTTGATTCTGGATCCAGTCAAGGTGACAACCATTCATGGGATGAGTTCATTAATGAGTGAACGGGCCATTTTAAGTGTGCATCTTCTACAGAAGGCAATGTGCCTAAGCCCAGTGCTTCTCAGCTTTCCTAATGCTGTGACCCTTTAATACAATTGCTCATGTTGTGTCGACCCCAAGCATAAAATTATTTTCATTGCTATTTCATAACTGTCATTTTGCTACTGTTATGAATCATAATGTAAATATCTGATATGCAGGATGTCTGATATATGACCCCTGTGAAAGGGTCATTCAAGTTTCAAAGGGGTCTTGACCCACAGGTTGAGAATCCCTGACTAAACCTGTCCTGTGTGTTTGGTCTGCTGCCTACTGATGCTCTGCACTGTCTTGAGACTGCCAGCAAGAAGATCACCACTGGAGGTTGCTTCTCAGCCCTGAACCAGAACTGTGAGCCCAAAGCCATCTCTCTCCTTTGTTACTTGCGCAATGGGTAGAATCGTGTTATTAACAACAGAAAACACACTAAAGAGTGTTTTCGCTCATGAAATTGCTAAAGAGTAAGTTTTAAAAAGTACTTTAAACATTGGGGTAGAGTAGATCCTCTTTTGAATTTTGCTGCAGAGGAAGAAAGGGCAGATCCTTGAGAGGAAACGTGTGTGCCTATTTTCTTGTCTAAACGCCCTGGCTTCCTCAGTTCAATAGTGTGCTGAACTGATGCATTCTGGGGGAGGGATAGTCATGGCCTACAGATGTATACCCAGCTGGGAGCCCATCAGGCTCCAATCGCTAGTTCGAAACCTGTGGCCACACAGAAGGTCCTGATTAAAATCAGTGGGTCACAAAACAAAACAAAAAGGCGTGGATGTGGGAAAGGGGCCTGTTGGGAGGAGCCGGAGATAACAGGAGCCGGACAGAGAGCAGAGATGGTAGCCGGTGAGTAAATGGAAGACACTACATACATGTATGGGGTTGTCAAAGAAGAGATTTATCAAGGAAAGAAAAAAAAAAAAAGACTGCGTGGTAAGTGTCAACAGAGAAATGCACACCGCGCTGTGGGAGTTCAGGGTAAAGCCTGGGGATCTGAGACAGTTTCTTAGAAGAGGTGACACTTGAGGCTGGCACTCGAAGTTCAGTGAGAGTTACCATCCAAAGAAGTGTGAAAAAGCAGCTTAAGGCCTGGTGCAAAGCAGAGAGAGTCCTGACACTTGTGGGCATTGAAAGAAGGCTGGTGTGAAACTACGAAGAGCGAGAGAGGTTGCCGCCTCACATACAGAACAGGCATGCTGGTTCTGATCTGAAAGTAATGTGAGGCAATCAGGTTTTTCTCCAGTACAGAGATCAAACAGACAGCTCTCAGGGCTGTGGATGATGGGCCAGCAGTAGGCTGAGGTGAGCAGGGGCAGAGTAAAGCTAGCTTTGTTTGGGGTTTTTGTAGGATGCCCTCAACTAGGTCAGTAGGCTCGTCAACTAAGAACAACCAGAGGGGAGGCTGTTGACTTGGTGGCTGGGAGGGAGGGTGATGACTAGGTAGATAATGACAGATTTGACAGGGATTACAAGAGTAAGAGGAAGGGCAAATGTTAGGATCCCGAGGATCCTTTGGCCTATCAAGCTGGAGGTGTCAGGTGGACAATTGAGTATAGGAGCCTCAGGAGAGAGAGATTAGGGTTGGAAACGTGGATATGGAGAAACCAGCATATAGCTCAGTAGTTCTCAACCTATGGGTCGAGACCCATTCGGGGGTTGGATGATTCTTTCACAGGGGTCACATATCAGACATCCTGCATATCAGATATTATTTACATTATAATTCATAACAGTAACAAACTACAGTTATGAAGTAGCAATGAAAATAATTTTATGGTTGGGGGTCATCACAAGGTAAGAAACTGTATTAAAGGGTTGAAGCATTAGGAAGGTTGAGAACCACTGATGTAGGCAGTTGTTATAATGATGAGAGTATGGGTCTGGGAAGATAAAGTGATTGGGGACCTGAGTTCAAATCCACAGCATTTCCACAAAGAGGCAATGGAGGAGGAGTGGATCCAGGAGAACAAGGGAGGTTGGGGGAGGGACTGGGAGGAGGGGAGGGAGGGAGAGGAAACTGCAGTTGGGATGTAATGTATGAGATAAAAATAAAAATAAAAAAATAAATAAAGTCTTTACTTAAAGTAGGGGGAACCAGATATGATACTGTGCATCTCTAACCTCAGCAGTGGGGAAGGAGAGGCAAGATGGGTACCTGGAGCTCACTGGCCAACCAATCTAACTGGTTGATGAGGTACTGGTGATGAGATTCTGTTCTAAAAAAAAATAAGGTGGACAGTGATAGATGAGGACATGTGACATTGATCTCTGGTTTCCATGTGCATACACACATAGACACCCACCCACACTCCACTGCAAAACAAAATTAATTGTTGAGGGTAGATTATATTACCCAAGCATAGTGTCAACGGGAAGAAGAAAAGCCAAGAACCTAATTCTAGTACTGAGGAAACAAAAAGAGGGAAAAGGGTCTACCAAAGCAAACGAAGGGCCTGATTAGCAAAACCTGAAGATCAAAGGAGGGAGAAAGAATTTCAGCACCATCAGTGGCCAGTCTACCATCTGATGCCAGGGAGTCCAGTTCAAACGGACTGGAAGGGAGTCACTGTCCTGCTGGTAGTGTAGTCTCTGGAGACCATGTCCAAACAGTCCAAGTAGAGACCTGGGAGAAAAGGGAGATTGTAACTGTCTGGCCAGTGAACGGGAAGTGAAAAGCACAGGCAAGAAGTGAAGTATTTATTTTCCCAGTATGTTCTACAAGAAAAATAAGAGTAGAAATAGGTGATTTTTGGAGGGATTATCAGACCTACAGCACTTAAATTTTAATATAGAATGCACTTAATAATATATGTAGGCTCATGGCTGGTACTGGCTTTAAGCTTCATGATTCATTCTGAATTCTTTTACTTACAAAATGCATATTATTTGTGTGTATATGCATGTTTGTGTCTGTGTGATTGCAGATGCATGTGCACAAGTGTGGACGCCTGAAGTGGTGTCTGGTGAAATGTTTATTTAATTATTCTTTCACAATAAAAACTCGGGAGTCAGATATTGGGGTAAGA
The DNA here is from genome assembly GCA_902168425.1 of Peromyscus attwateri. NCBI lineage: Eukaryota > Metazoa > Chordata > Mammalia > Rodentia > Cricetidae > Peromyscus > Peromyscus attwateri. The sequence continues at coordinate 14,854 of CABHPP010059398.1, forward strand.
ACCTGAATGATCAACGAAGTGGTGAAGTCACTAGTGACCTCCTATCCCTTTTGTTCCTCCATCCAAAAGGGCTGAGACCCTCTCTAAGTCCCACCCTACTACTTCCTGTTTCTCTATCTGTCCTCAGTCCTCCAAAACGTCTATGGTTAATTTTGGTAAGCTAATAGCTAGCTCTGCCTTCTGATTCAAAGCAAACTTTGTTGTCAGAATGTGATCAAAATATCACACAACAATCCAGGGTCCTCTGTCACTCTCCATCTATATCCTTGAGACACAGTCTCTCCCTGAACCTGTCTAGTGTGGAAGCCAATAAGTCCTAGTAATCTTCCTATCTCTGCCCTCTTTGGAGTGGGGGGTTACAGGCATGCTTGGGATGCCCAGCTTGTTACATGGGTACATGGATCCAAACTCTGGTCCTCAAGATTGCAAAGCAAGTGCTCTTAACTACTGACTCATCTCTCCAGCTCCCTCATTCTGGATTTCTGATCACCAGCAGAGTAATTTGTGCCATTCTAAGTTACTAACTTTAGAGTCATTGCAGCAATAGTAGATCAATACATCTTCTGACAGGGTGAGCGAAAATGTACAGAAATAGTTAATTTAGGACCTGAATAGGCAAGAATTGAACACGGCATACCGAATGTTTTGCATTAGGAAGCTAGATTGCGTCTTAGGATGATGGCAGATGAAACAGAAACGAACAGGAAAGGTCTTAGAAGCAAATAGTAGAGGCATCTAAACTAGCAGAAGACAGAATTGGACCCTGAGCTTGATTCCCAAAGACAGAGTGCACTGAACAGAACACGCCCACCAGCGGTGTAGATGCTGGTGTTCTTCACAGCTCTGAGGATTTCCTTAGAGGTGTTCAGCCACCCCAACAGAAGAGCAAAGAAGGTGACTGTGAGTCTGACTCGGGCTTGAGGTTTCGCCAAGTGATGGAAATAGGGCAGTGACTGGACTCATGTTTCCCATGGGTGGCATAGGTAGCTTGAAGACTGGACAGGTTTTCAGGGGAGGAGTTTCCAGGGCTGCTGGGTAAAATGAAAAGAGGGAGAATGAATGCTGGACGGAGAAGCAGAAGTAGGTTCTGGAGAAATGGTGGGAGGGATGACCATGTCTGATGGTGTGAAGTGGCAGGGCTGAGTGAGCAGGAGCAGTTGAAGGATGGAAGGGCTGCTGCCTTGGGAGGAAGGCAGCAGAGCAACAGGAGGCAGCTGAGATTTGTAGCATGTCCTGAGGTTCCAGGTGGTTACCCGGGGTTGGGCTTTGGGATGGGCATGATGGAGTAAGTAATCATGAACCCCAGGGGGGCAGGGGTGAAAAGACATTCCTGATGCTCTGTTTGGCTGGAGGAATTTGATGGTGGGACTCCAAGCTCCCTACAAACATGGTATCTGCTTGTCATAGGGTTCCAGGTTGACTCATATCGCCCACTCGGGTGGGTGGAACTCCTATTAGACCTTTGTCCACTGGGATCTCATTGACAAATGCTTTAGGTGGCTTTGCTCTCACTGTGGCTCACATTCTTTGCTGCTGCATAACTATAGAATTCATTTGGGCTCTTTTAGGCCACCTGGCCTTTCGCATGTATTGTGTGCTTACAGTAGAAGCAGCCTCGTTCAGCTCACTTTGTCTGCCTGGTGAAATCACCAGCTCAGCTGCCATCTACTCCAGCAGACTCCTCCATGTTCCCAATCCCCAGTTCCCAGCTCTCCAGGGAAATGCTCCCTCCTTCCTTTGCAGACTCATACACACACACACACACACACACACACACACACACACACACACATATATATATACACACACACATACATACATACATACATACGTATACACACACACACACACACACACACACACACACACACACACACACAATGCAATCAATACATAATCTCAGTCCACGTTTTCTCTCTTCTCATCCTAGGCACCAAACTCACTGTGCCTTAATTTTCTATGTGTTCCCAACACTGAGAAAGCCCACACACTGGAATAAATGTGGAGGGATTTTTTAAGAAAAGCAACAGTTCTGATCAAAGAGGTTGTAATAATACAGCTGACATACTGGATGATTCCAGCCATTTTAGCCCTTTTGGATGTATTTACTCTTTTTCTAGAAGCAACTGTTTAATAACTTATTGTCCACAGTAAGACAGCAACAGCCGTATAACAAAACATGGCTCAGTTTGGTCTTCCCAAGGACAGCCTTATCTGATTGCTAGAAAATTTCGATTCCTGAGTGGATTGCCCCCATGTTCTCACACCCCACATAGGCTAAACAAAATACTCCTTTCCTGGCTCCCTGGTCCCTCTATCAGGGGGGCTGTATCCCCTTCTTCTCATCACCTCACTCTCCTAGATCCTGTCACCTGTTCTTCTGGGCGTGAAAACCCCGATGTTTGGAGTGGGGCCTAAACTTTCTGTGAACCTCGTGTCAAATCACATGGTTTCAGACAACCCGGAGGCCGTTTGAAATTACAGTTGGAATCCATGGAAAATGAATGACATGAGCAGCTGAGAACCCCACCCCCACAGTCTTCAACCACCCTCCCCCCCTTTTTTTTTTTTTTTTTTTAATGCCACCTCCTCAGAACAAAATTTGTTAGCTGGGTATGTGAAACCCGAGCCTTGCACAAGAGTGAGGTGTTGATTTGGCCCATTCAGGGACTGGCAGCTGCTCCAAGGGGTGGGGTGGAGCTGGAGGCCCCCCGAGGAGATCTCTGGTCTCCAGAGAGCTGCTGTTGAAGGGTCCTTGGGGGCTACCCCCTTCTGTTTTGCACAATCTATCTTTAGAGAACTGCAAGTTCATTTCTCAGAAGGGCCTCAGGGCAGAGATGACTTCTAAACGGGCAAACCACTTCCTGCAATCTTTAACTGAATTGAGGCTGGGGGGCGGGTGTGACTGTCGGAGGGGGGCTCCATTCACACTTGTCCAACCCTCTTGTCTTTCTACAGACCACTGCTGGTTGGGACCAAGGGAGATGGAGCCAAAAGTAGGTCCTAAAGTACCAAATGGGAGGCCACAAAGTTAGAAATTCAAGCTTGTGTCCAAGGGTTAATAATCCAGAGGGACTGGAAGGGGGGCAGGGCCCTGTCCTGAAAGTCTCATGTCACACAGACACTCCTGTAATGAAAGACAATGTGAGATAGTCTTTGCCTACTCCCATGGACCTCCCTACCCCTAACATGGTATCAGGAAGCTGATTCAGAAATTAGCACAAAGCACATGGCTCTGTCTCCTTGTGGTAGTGATAACAAATGAGTTATCATAATGACGACCCCCCAGAGGAGACTCAAGCAATTGACTCCACAGAAAGACAAATTCATACACAAGGAGAATGGGGTTTACTCAAATCTTGTTTTTGTCATGTTGTAACTTCGAGGACATGGGTGGGTGTCAGGACTCTGTGCCCCAATAATCATCCTAGAAGGTGGCTGTGAAGTCTTTAAGAGATGATGGTCATGTAATTCTCATTTCATGGTTGGGGTGAATAGTATGTTTAATACATGCTATTTCTTATTTTCTCAAAACAAAAAGCAATAGCCACTTTGGAGAGTTTGCTGATTCCAGGCCTTACCTCTGCATGTATCTTATATAGGAGGTCATTGGTACTAGTGTTGGGGCTTTGTGGAGTCTCAGGATGGAAGGGACAGTGTCTTTGTGGGATCGTTCTCTGACTAACAGATGAAATGTTTCCTCCTTTCCCGTGGGTTGTTATATCTCACATACTTCTGGATGCCTCTTCCTCCAGGACATCAAGTTAAAGGTGAGTTTCAGATAAAAACAAATACACGTGTAATAGGCATCTGTCCTGACACTGCATGGGACACACCTTTGCTATGTGATTATCTTTGGCTTATTTGTAATTCAAGGGCTGACGAGACGGTCCAGCAGGTAAGGACACTTGCTGCTAAGCCTGAATGACCTGAGTTCTAAACCTAAACTCTACATGTGTGATATAGCTTACACATAGTACCCGTACTATACCTTCTCCTCCTCTTCCTCCTCCTCCTCCTCCTCCTATACACACACACACACACACACACACACACACACACACACACACACACAGAGAGAGAGAGAGAGAGAGAGAGAGAGAGAGAGAGAGAGAGAGAGAGAGAGAGGAGGGGGGATAGATAGATGGAGATAGAGATAGAGATGAGTAAATAATAAATTTAGGGAAAAAAGAAATTTAAGTTCAACCAAGAAACCTCTCTGAGAGAAGATGCTTCATATCTTGTACTTCATGGAAACGGGACTGGCTTTGGGTCGGATGATCCTCATATTTATCCTATGTCCTGACACTATCTTTCTTAGAGTCGTCGCTCTTTTCTAAGCTTCAGTGTTAATCATTTTGAAAAAAATTCACAATTTTCCCCCCTGAATTAACACGCAGGAACTCAACAGTCACCTCATTTGGGTCAGTAGACATTCACATCAGTGCTTTCGGTTAGCACAGGCCATTCATTTATACTGAACGGTGGGGCTGGAAGGATTGGAGAGACATGGCCCTTCCTTTGAGCTCTGTCTTCCTTGGGACTGCAGAACCACGCAACAGAGAGCTGAAGATGAGTGTGCTCTGTGGAACTATGGAGTGCACAGGCCCAGAGGAGAGTCTGCAAAGCTATGCAGGAGGAGGTTCAGGGGCTCCCAGGAAGGATGCTTAAGCTGAGTCTTGACAAATATAGCAAAATGGCCTCACGTTTTCTGTGAAACTTAATCTCTCTTCCTTTTACATAGTCCAAAATTAAATTTCTTTTTAAACTATACCACTGTTTGCCAACTTCAGCTTAATGAACTCCAAGGTTAGCATCCTGCCATTGCACTTGGGCTACTCATTTGTCCCCCCGCCCCCTGTGACATTATTCCTATTTTATGGAGGGGAAGTTGAGTCACAGTGTCACCTGGCCAGGAAAGGGATCTGGTGAGTGGTGAAGTAAGAATGAACCTGGGAATGGTTAACTCACTGTGAGCTTACAGCGTCACCCGGCTTTGCAGTCTAGAATGAGAGCTGTAGCTGGAAAGAAATATGAGCATTGGTTTTTCTTTTCTTTTTTTTTTAAGCATAAACTGCAAATAGGAAAGCAGCTGGATACTGTCTGGGAGGCCTGAGTTGCAGCCCATGAAGGCCAGCATTCTGTGGACCGTCTTTCTTCAGCATGGGGAGGTGGAGGCAGGCATTGGTGACCTTCCTTGTGTAATGAAGTGTTATCTGATCACATTGGTTATTTGATCACTGAGCTCTCTGATGTTTCAGTTGAAGCCAGAACCTTGGAAATGCAGAGAATAGATCCAATTGCAAGCCTGATGGTTCCTGTGCATCAAATGCCGATGGCAAAGGGGCTAGAATTGCCCCTCAGGGTCATTTCCACACGCAATTCAAAATAAGGGTTGTCAGCTGACATGTGGAAGGGGCCACTTTCCAGAAAGCTCCCAGGGTTTGCAGAGACAGGTGCTTGGCATCCATCTGGATGGCTGCTAATGTAATGAGCACGGCTTTTGTCTGTGTCTTATCCTCATGTTTCCTCTCTTTTGCACACATGCATGCATTATAGCTACAGAACCACGCACACAAACATCAGTATCTGCAACATCCACGTACAAATTGGAAAAATACATTTTAACTTTAGGAACACAAGCTAATCATATTCCATGAATTGTGCATATAATTGTTAGTACCAGGATTTGAAATGAATCTATTTATTGACTCGCTCATTCATTAATTCCTGGATGGATTTATTCAACAAACTTGTTTTTCAGACCTACTATGTGCTAAACTCTATGCTAAGTGCTAGAGGGTAAGAGAATGGGTGGAGTTCAACAATTAGTTTTTTAAAGCTTTATTTTTATTAGTTATGTGTACGTGTGTGTGTGTGTGTGTGTGTGTGTGTGTGTGTGTGTGTGTGTAGGTATGTGCATGTGAGTGCAGGTGTAGAAGAGGCTACTGGATCCCCAGGAGCTGAAATACACACAGTTGTGAGTCACCTGACCTGGGTGCTTGGAACTGAACTCAGGTCCTCTGCTCTTAATCACTGTTCTGTCTCTCCAGTCCCCAGTAAATAGTGTTAAACTCAACACATCAGTCTGGGCAAGGGATGAGAAAAAGACTGGAGACAGTGCCTGAGTTTATAACTGGGCTCTGATTTCCTAGCTTTGTGTCCTTGAAAGTCCATTTAACCCGTTGAATATCAGTTTCCTCTATTATAAACTATTTTACTAGGTTACCAGGACAAGCCGTGACCAATTGCACCTAGCATTGCACACACTTTACAGATGACAGTTTTAGCCCAGAGACATTTGGTATCTTGCTCAAGGTCACAACATTAGTGAACAGTAGACTTGAAGTTGAATCTTGATATTCACATTGCAAGAATGATACGTTCTCCACTTCTTTCCCATTTGCTTTTAAAACTGAACAGATTAATGAATTTCGTTTTCTAAGATATTCAGCAGTATATTCCCTTGCTCTGGTACCATTATCTGATGGCTTCAGACCCTCTGGAGTCTGTATATTCTAAACTTTCATGACGCCAAAGACTATCACAACAGAGTTACAGTTTCTTTCAAGTTGCACCCAGCTATCACAGAGCCTCAAGTCACACAAACTGCCTGCCACCAATTTGATATTAAACAGTCTCTGGATTTGAGGGATGTGTGGGGCTGAAGACTCCCACCATCTTCCTCCTGTGGAACGTCAGCTCTTAAGTGTCCCACTTTCCTCTTCCTGACTTTTCCTTGTCTCTCAGCAATCCACCTTTTGAAACTCTAAGCTCTTGATGTTGAAGGAATGACAATTTTAGCCATCATCTGCCCTAGAAAGGTGACCCTCAGACAATAGATGTCCTCAGGAAGATGAGGAAAACAGCCGACTCCCACTGTGGACTCAGACTGTTAGACATGATAGCCCATTGTTCTCTTGCCAATGCCAAGGTCCCTCTTTGAAAAGAGCCACGTGTTTGTATTCATGGGCTCCCATATTAATTCATGTCAGACCTTAACATTGCCCAGTTGTGTACACTAAGCACTTCTACATCCTTGGACTGACAGGTTCATCAGTGACTTTTTGACCTAATTCTCCGACTGCTATTTGGGTCAGTCTTTCTACGATCCTCTCAACTGTTCAAAGGCTCCCATTTTGGTAGCTGTCCCAGGCTGACTTGGGAAAAACAAAGCGGTCTTCATTTTCCTGTTATCGTTTGAGTGTCTAGCAGAAAGAACACAAATTTTAAGAAACAGCATTTGATTGTATATCCAATAGATAAACATACTCTTATATAGCAACATAGTAAAAATATCATGGGTAAAGTTGAAGACACTTCTGCAGTTTTTCTGAGGAAACCACCATTCAACTGGTAGATGTCCTACCACGGTTTTATATCTAAGTCTTCATATTCATTGGTCTCTGAACATCTGTGTATCCTTGAACCCTTGGTGTTGATTCTATACTCTTCACAATCTAGTAATTTTTAATTCAGATGTGATAGTCATTTCCATTCTAGTACTTTACAGTGAGGGGAGGGGAAGCACTGTTAATTCATGGCACCCCAAAGACAGCTTCAGGAAGGTCATATCTCAACAAGAAATTTAATGAAGTCTATGGACTTACAAAGACACACACCATTGGTTTGCTTCTGTACCTAGTTACCATTCCCCGGTCCTGACCGCTAGGAGATCCAGCCTATAGCTTATGTTGTTATGGGTGCAAGAGAGTTTATAGGAGGGCCTTTAAGGGTGTGGAATTTTAAAGATGGAGCCACTTTAAAGGACAGTCTTTCTGACCTTGAAAAAGCAACTTCACCGTACACCATCTTATGTGACTGCTTTAAAATCATCTGTGAGAGGGCACAAGGATGGCTCTTCGACCAAGCTCTTGAGACTATTGAAGGGATGAAGTGAGATAATGCAGGTGAAATCTTAAGTGCTGGCTTAAGGGCAGCTGTGGCATAGTATTTGAAGAATGTGTGCTCTGGGAGCAGAAGGCTGGATTTCAAACCTTGAGGCTGCACGTCTTGAAGCTGAAATTCCATGGGTTGGCAGCAGGGGGCACTCTTGCACTTTCCTTAGGTTGTCCTAACTGGCTAACAGGCGGAAACAACTTTTTATCTCCATTGTCCAATTTAGTCTCTGAGTCCATTTGGGTGTGGAGGACAACCTTGTGTTCATTCACTGCGACTGTGAATCTCCAAAACAGCAAGAGTCTGATCTAGACTGATTTTATCTGTGTTTTTCTCTAGAACAGAGAGGCGCTGACCATGTGACCTAAATGTCACAGGAAGAGTTGTATCCAGTGCAATACAAGGTACAAAACAGCATTAGAGACCAACTGCCACCTGGTTTATGCTTGACTGAAGTATGGCTGGTGACTTGATGTGCAGCAGCAGAGGGGACATCCTGCTGGTCTGGTCGGGAATGGGAATGAGATGTGGAGCGTGGGTTCTGAGAGACGCATTTTAAAGCCTTAGCTAGTGTGGATGGGTAGTTATGGGAAGCCATCAGTGAGGAAATGGGCCCATGTAGCATCATCTCCATCTTATCATGAATACTGGAAGCCTGGAAGATAGATGAGGCCCATATGAGATATGGGTTTCCAGAAACTCAGTCAGGCCACTCACTCTGGTATGCTTTGTGCTGGTCCTTGCGGGGTTAGGGGTTTCCACACCACAATCCCTTTGTTGCTAATGTTTTAAACTTTTTATTCTGACAATATGAACTTGAGAGAATAGTAGAAGGAATTCTCCCGATGTTAGCAAGTGACCAAGTTTGCTTAAATATATATGATATGTATTATAGATAATTCATTTTAAATATAATGCCAAATGTTTTCACTAATAGTATTTTCAATGATTGGGTCACAACTAATTACGCTTTCAAAACTGGGTAAAATTGTTCCTTTAATCTGTGGATTTCATGTGGGTTTCTCTTGTTAGGTACCAGTCCCTTGTTACATGGTAAAAGGAGGAGCTGAGTCCCACACTGAACTTGTGCCCCTCTAGGGTCTTACAGCCTGGCAAAGCTTCCTGTCTTTTGTGACAGTCATTCAGAAGGACACAGGTGAGGTGTGTTATCAACTGCTCCTCTAGTCAAACTTCCCCGGTGTCTCCTCGTGATTGGATTCAGCTCCTGCATTTCCAGCAGCATCATGGAAGGACTTTTCATGAATTATGGTGGATGCACACAATGCCAGTTTCCCTCATGACTGGTGAGGTGAGCTATTTGCTTAAGGTAGTTTCTGCTTGGCTTCTGTGCTGTAAAGTTTCTGACATTCCTCCTGCAGCTAATGAGTATCCAACTGGAAGACACTTCCCAAAGCAGACTTCTGCCTCTCTGCATGTGTCAAGATGTCAATTTTTCTGGTATTAATCCAGCACTTGGGAGGTAGAGGCAGGCAGATCTCTGACTTTGAGGCCAGCCTGGTCAACAGAGGGAGTTCCAGGACAGCTAGGACTACACAGAGAAACCCTGTTTTGAAAAATCAAAATAAATAAATAAATAGATGATTCTTACATCATCACCGAGTCACCTGATGGGCACATTGATGACACCCGAGCAACCGATTCTATTCATCTCCTTCCTCCCACTTTTGTTCTCAGCTGTACTCGACAAGGAAGAACTTTTCCTTCTTCCATTTTTTTTTTCTTGAAAACATCCTCTTTATAATGGGTCACACCCTTGAGCACCTGTGATATGAGCTGGTAGTCAGGCCTAGAAGTTGTGCTTTGCAGGATGAAAAGACTGGTAGTACTTTTCACATTTGTACCAGACAACATGGAAGGTGTTTTGTCGAGGAAACTGGGACTCAGAAATGGTACCTCCTCCCTGCACATGCTCCATTAATATGATCAGAATTTGATTTTTGTGAATTTCCTCAGGACGCAGCAGGTAAATAAGCTGCATTTAGATCTTCTAAACACCTCGGCAGTGATGCTAAATTCTGGTCTTTTATGTGAATGAATGCATGAATGAGTCCAAACGCAGTTTGATCTAATCAATTGCTTCCTTACTTGCTTCTGGATCCTGGGAGCTCTAGTCATCTCCTATCATTGCAAAGTCTGACGCTGGAGCTTCCCCAGGGAAAGGTACTGATTATGTACTGAGATTGAGAGCCTTGCTGCAGAGGGTGGGGATGAGCAAATAACTGAGCATCCTGGGTGTTCCTGCATCCTACAGGAGGATGAGGGCATCAGTCAAGTGGGGAGGGCATACAGGATGGTACTTCCATGTCCTAAAGACAAGTCTTCAACGTCAGGGAGAGCCATTGAGCCACCCATACTTCCACTCGAGTTTGATATCTGAGTGCCACTGTTTGGGCTAAGGTTTTCTGTAGAGCCTCATGGAACCCATGGAGGACTTCAGACTTTTCCTCGTACTCTGCCTGGGCTCAGGGTCTGACCTTTGTTCAAGCCCCGGTGCAGCTCTGTATGAGACACTGAGCGAACGATGACCAACAGTAAGGCAGATGAAGTTCTGAGCTGTAGCCACGCACCTGACCCCAGGGTATCTGGAGGCTCTACTGTCTGCCAGGCTGTGCTAACAGGAGGGGCTGCCCTGGGCTAAAGCAATTCTCATGAGACTTTTAATTCTGGGCTGACACTTTTCCTGCGAGTGACCGACTGTGATGTGATTGACTACTGGCCACTTGGACTTGTCAATGTGGGACATGGTTTGATTGCAGGACTGGCAAATCTCTAAATAGCTTTCTAGCTCCAGAATTCAATGACCAGTGATTTTTTTGGGGGGTGGGATGGGATGGGGGTCAGGTCGTTACCGTTAGTTCCAACCTCATGGTCCTGCTTTCATCTGTTGGAATTTGGGGTGAGAGACACAGCTGTCTTGCTGCTTCTCCAGTTGGTCTGCAGACCTTCTCTAACCTGCTGCTTTCAGACTTTTAGAATAATGAGATCCCTTCTCTTCCAGGAGCGGGATGGGTCTTGCTCAAAAGGAACCGACAGCCTTGGAAGAATTCTCCTAAAATAATTCTCCGTGTCTGTGTTTTTCAAAGAGGAATTTCACCCCATAAGGCAGTGTGGGTGGGCTGGTCAGAGAACTAGAGTGTGTGAGTATAACCACCAGCTTAGCTGGGCTGTGTTTGGAGGGTGAAGAGTGAACCCTTCTAGAGGTCTTTGGAATCTGCCTCTTTTGTCACAAGAAAAATAGAGAGAGGAAAAGCAAAGAGAACAGCTTAACATAAAGCCATGGCTTTCCTGGGGCAAACCCCTTCAAAGTGCATTCGGAAGTCTATCCGAGTCTGGAGAGATTCCTGTCACATTTCCTCTTCTCCCCTACACACCCTTGTAGACTGACGAGGATGGGGTTAACCTGTAGGTCATCTGGCTATCTCCGGAAGCGTCGGGCCTCCAGTGTGGACAGATGCTAATGACACATGGAAGTTCTCTGCTCCCTCTCCAGAGACGGGTCTGGGGAGAATGACCTGATCACCACTCTGCTTACACACCAGCCATGGTTACTGCTCGACATACTCACAAAACCAAGTTCTCACAGTCTCTGGCAGAACCCCACCCCTCATACACATCTTCCTGTGTTTTCTCCTGCTTGGTGCTATACCCACCCTGGAACACTGAGGTCGCTCCTGCTTCCAGCCTGTAGGGCCCTCCAGGGTGATCATAGATGTCATCCTCACCCATTCTGCTCAGGCGCCCTCACCCTCTTTCTGTGGAGCCTGACCTGGTACTCTGTCTAAAATGGCCACTCAGCCCCCTTCCTACCCTCCTCAATGCCTGCCACCCTGACCTTCTCTGTCTTTTAAAAGTTTCTCTTAGCACCTTCTAATACTGCATAAACTTATTTATTTCCGTTTACTCTCTCCCTGCACTAAAATATAAATCCATTGGCACAGAGTCCTTCATTTTGTTTATTGAGGTTTTCCAAACACCTAGAAGGAAAGACAGTCTATAAACACTTGGTGAGTGAATGGATGGGTCCCATTTCCGGCCCTAAGAGCCATAAGGGGGTGTGGGGGTGGGCAGGAGCCCAGCAACTGAAGAGAGCCTACTGTGTCTCTGAGCGAGCCAGAGACCCATTCACTTTTTCATGGGAAGCTGCCCTCCAGGAAGGAGGTTATGCAAGTGTGAAGCTTTTCCTAATCAGTTGTACCCTAGACTGGTGAAGAAACCCGACTGGTCAGAATAATGTCTCCCACCTAAGTTTCCCCAGCTTCCTGTTCTAGGAATGACCAGCCACAGCAGTCACACAGAAACCAACGGAAAAACAAGCTTCCTCCAATCTCCCCCTGCACCTTGAGCATTGAGGTTTATGAAGATTATGGTAGAGTTTATCCAAGGGAACTGTGACCACTGCCATGCCACGGCTCCTTCCCCTGGCTGGTGGTGATGCAAGGGCCACGGCTGAAAGGAGGGCACTGGGGTATCCGGAGTGGGGGACCTCAAAGAAAACGCATCTTGAGAAAACACGAGTTGCTCTTGCAGATCCAGCCCGGCTGCTTCCTGAAAATGAACCGCACTGTGTGGGTCTCCCCATCCCTTGACTCCCCTTCTCCTTCCCAGCTCTCTTCCTCTACTCTCTGCCATCCCTACTAGAAAAAATAATTGTCTTGTTTTCAGACTGGGTACTGTTGCAAGGAGACAGTTTTGGGAGCCGGAAGTGGAAGGCAGACATGCATGTGAACTCATCCTTCTGCGGCTCCTCTGCTCTGAGTCTTGGTGTCAGTCTTAACAGCTGTGCTGGGGCTCTTCTGCAGGGCAGAGGCGGTGACAGGGTTTCTGACGAAGGGAAAATTGGTGCTCTGGATTGTTGTGGATGGGTGTTGATGTCTTTGTGCTCCCCAGCTGCCAGTTAAAGGGCAATGCAGGGTTCCTAGACTTTACTGTTTGCTTCTCTTTAAATGTTCAGCGAGGTCTTGAGTTAGATCAGAACTGAATCCATGGGTTTCTTCATGGAATTAAGGGGCTATCGGTTTTGCAGCCATAACATTTTCTGTGTACTGTTCTTTAAAAAGGTGTTTCTTTCTCTTCCTTCTCCTCTTCCTCCTCCTCCTCATTATTATTATTATTATTATTATTATTATTATTATTATTATTATTATTATGTGTGTGTGAGCACACACACATGCGTGTTATTTATGCCTGTGTGTAGGCCAGATGACAACTTGTGGAAGTGGATTCTTTCCTTCCACCATGTGAGTCCTGAGGATGGAGATCAGGTCTTCAGTCTTGGTGGCAAGCACCTTACTCATGGAGCCATCTTAGTGGCTCCTGTATATTATTCTTAATTTCCAAATATTATTGTGTCACAGTCCTTAACTCGTATCTCTTTATTTACTATGTGTCACAATGTATGTGTGAAGGTCAGAGGAAAACTTGCTGGAGTGGTTCTCCTCCTACCATGTAGGTGTTTGGGATTGAACTCAGGGCATCAAGACTTGGCCTCAATCACCTTTATCAGTTGAGCCATCTTGCCAGCCCACATTACAGTCCTTTAAAAACATCTAAACAATTAAATCTTATTTCTTTTTCTTTTGTATTCTTTATGTTTCCATTTTTTAATATAAATATGACATTTAAGATATTAAATTTATATTAGGTGAATGCAATTCTATTTTTTTAATGTAATAAAGGCCCTCTCTTCTGTTCAATGGTACAATAAGATCATAAGTAGGATTCATTTAAGGAAGTGTTTTGAACAATAAGTAGGAAGAGTGGGTTAAATATTGAGTACTTTCAGAGACTAGAGCATAGGTTTGGTAAGATTATGGGTTGCTACAAAAAGTCTTTATTAGTTTACCATTTATTGAATAAATCTTTTTACAGACTCAGCAGAAAACCATACAAGTCACAGAAGTACAGTTTAACTCTTTTCCTAAAATACCTATAGTGCACAGCACCCACCGGCAGATAGCCATTTTGATTGTAGGCTTTCTGGTGGTATGTAGTAGTATGCAGTTGTCTTGTGCTACCTTGCTGAATAATGAGTTCTAGCACCTTTTCTTATCTGCCACCCCCTTGGTGTCTTTCATAGAGTGGTCATTCTTTCATCCATTCTTTTAATCTCTTGTTTTATTATTGGCAGAGGGGGCTCTCACACCATCTGAGCTCTTTGCCAGATATATGAGTTATAAATATTGTCTTGTGTATCAGGACTTCCTTCTCATACTCTATGGCTTTGCTGGATATGAAGGTTTGGAATTGCATCCTTTTGCATATGTTGAACCATCTTTCTTATCTTTATATTTTTAATTACAATATAATTACATCATTATCCCCTTCCTCTTTGTCCCTCCAACCCCTCCCATGTACCCCCCATCCACTCTAGAATTCATAGATTCTTTTTCTGTGATCTCTCTCTCTTCCCCTCTCTCTCCTTTCTCTCTCTCTCTCTCTCTCTCTCTCTCTCTCTCTCTCTCTCTCTCTCTCTCTCTCACACACACACACACACACACACACACACACATCTGCTCAAATACATTTATCTTTTCAGGGCTGACCACTCGGCACTGGATAACCAATTAAGGGACTCATCCCTGGGGAAGACTATTTCTCCCACTCTCAGAATTATTCCTTAGTTGCTTTGAGTTCTATGGGTTAGGCCCCATGGGAGACATGTTAACATGTCTGTTGGTGTTGTTCTTGTCAAGGTCTTGTTTAGACGTCCATATTGTTGAGGTATCATGGGTGACACTTCCCTGATATTTCTAGGAGATACAGTCTCTCTGCCAACTCCTTCTTTCTCTGGTTCTTCTAGTCCTTCTGCCCTTGCCCACTTAAGCAATGGTTGCTATGCCTTAGGTAAGGGAACTGTGTTGGAGAAGTGTCAATGGGGGCTGGCCATCTCATGATCAGTTGTTACCTGCATGTTGACCTGTTGGGTTTTCTGTAAAGATGTCTTGCTGCTGTGAAGAAGATTCTTTGAAGAGATAGCTATACTTATCTATGAATATAAAATTAAACCATCGTTTATCTTTGAAATGAAACCAACTTGATTATGATATATATATATATATATATATATTAATTGTGTGTTATCTTTTGGATTTACTGTTGAATCTGAGTTGCTAGGATTTTGTTAAGGCCTTTTGTATCTAGTTTGCAATAGGTCTATGGTGTTTGCGGTGTGTGTGTGTGTGTGTGTGTGTGTGTGTGTGTGTGTGTATTTGTGCTCTTTTCAGGTGTTGGTAATGATAACTCTTTCCTTATAAGTTTGGGAGGGTTCTTTCTGTTTCAATTCTGTGATATATTTTGAGAAGCATTGGTGTTAATTTTTCTTTAAAGCTTTAGTAAAATTGAATAACAAAGGCATTCAGCCTTTGGCCTTTCTTTATCAGAAGATTTTTTTGTTTGTTTGTTTTTACTATTAATCATATGACTTGTTTTTTATCTATTCAGGTTTTTATATCTTCTAGTGTCAATCTTGGTAGGTCATATGTATGTAGAAATTTGATCATTTTATCTAAATATTTCTATTTGTTAGGGAATAGATTTAAAAAACAATTCTGAACGTTTAGTTGAAGTTCTGTAATATTTATTAGCTTTTAATCCCTAGTTTTTCTTTTTTATTATTTTTATTTCATATAAGAGATTTTTCTAGTCGTTTTACATATCAGCCACGGATTCCCCTGTCTTCCCTCCTCCCACCCCTCAGCCTTCCCCCCCAATCCACCCCCCATTCCCATTCCTCCAAGGCAAGGTCTTTCCTGGGGAGTCAGCCCAGCCTGGTACATTTAGTTGAGGAAAGTCCAATCCCCTCCTTCCTGCACCAAGGCTGAGCAAAGTGTCTCAGCATAGACCCTAGGTTCCAAAAAGCCAGCTCATGCACCAAGGACAGGTCCCGGGTCCACTGCCTGGGGGCCCCCCCAAACAGTTCAAGCTCATCAACTGTCTCACTTATCCAGAGGGCCTGGTCCAGTTCCATGGGGGCTTCACAGTTCATGTGTTTCCGATAGTTTGGCTATTTGTCTCTGTACTTTTTCCAATCATGGTCTCTATATCTCTTGCTCATATAATCCCTCCTCCCTTTCTCACCGATTTGACTCCTAGGGCTTGGCTGTGGATCTCTAGTTTTTTCTTAGTCTCTCCCCCCATCTTTCTAAAGTCAAGCCAAGTTAGATCTACTGCTTTTCAAAGAACAAACTTTCCCATTCTTTCACTTCACTCTTTCACACCTTTATTTTCTTCCACTAGTTTTGCTTTGGTTTCCTCTTATTTTCTAAGTTCTAGAGGTGCTCTGTTTGATCACTAATTTGAAATTCTTCTATTATTTTGATGTCCAGCACTCAGCAGGGAACAGCAACAACAACAACAAAAGAATCAAAACTGTGATGAGTTAGGGTCTCCCTCCATGGCTATTAACAAATGACGGATGCTGGTGGGGCTGCGGAGTAAAAGGAAGCTCATCCATTCTTTTAGTGGGAATGTAAGTTCATACAGCCACCACGGAAAACAGTGTGAAGATCCTTCAAAGAAACGAAAAATATAACTACCTTATGATCCAGCTTTTCTACTCCTGGGAGTATATCCAGAAGAAATGACATCAACATATATTTTCTACTCCTGGGAGTATATCCAGAAGAAATGACATCAACATACAAAAGAGATACTTGTATGCTATCTCTCAGTGACAATGACACAGAGTTAGCCTCTGTGCCCATCAACAGATGGAGGGATACAGAAAGTATGGTGTATATAACACAATGGGATATTATTAAGTTATAAAGAATAGTGAAATCTGGTCATTTGCAGAAAAAATGAAAGGAAGTGGAGGACAGAAGGACAAGTACCACCTGTTCTTTTGAAACTAGAACAAAAGTCAGCATTGTGAACTGAAGAGCACTTACAGGAGTTAGGAAGGGGGTTAGAGGGTACAGAAGAAGGCAAGTATGGAAATCTCACTCTGTAAACATGTGTTATCACTAAGAAAAATCATAGGCTTTGAAATTCTAATTTATCAGTCTTTCTCTTTTTGTAGTTGGTAAAAGTCCTGTTTTTCTTTTTAGTATCTGTCTATTTGAAGTGTCAGCATACTCTTCTAGGTTATTTTGTTGAAACACTATTGTTTTGAACATTTTTATCTAGGTGTGAAATCCTCTCTGGGACTTGATATCTTTTTAATAATAGTCATAATTATCGAGGTACCAGTTATTAAAAAGATCATTCTTGGGACTGGAGAGATGGCTCAGTAGTTAAGATCATTGGCTGTTCTTACAGAGGACCCTGGTTCGATTCCCAGCTCTCACATGGTGACTCACAGCCCGTTGTAATTCCAGTTTCAGGGGATCTGACACCCTCTTCTGGCCTCCTCGGGCACCCAGACACACACATGGTGCACAGACATGTATGCTGACAAAACATCCATGTGCATAACATAAAGTAAAGGCAAAAAGAACTTTAAAGATCATTATTTTCCCACTCAACTGTAGTGTTATCTTCATTGTGAATTTCGTGACAGTGGATGAGCCTATTTCTTGTATGCTATTTTTGGCTTTATTGATCTCTTTGTTTATCTTTGTATAGGCTTAGTTAACCATGACTCTGTGATCAATCTTAATATCTATCTCATAATGTAACTTATTTAACAGTTCTTTGTAATGATCTCATCTCTGTTTTAGTCCTTTCAGTTTTCTGTAAATTTACCATCTGCTGGCTAACATTCATGAACAGGTCTGAGCATTTGATAGGGAGGTCATAGCATATATATTAACTTGAGACAATTGATATCTTTACATATTGAATATTTTGGCCCATGGTCAGAATCTAGGAGTCTACTGAGGTCTACTAACATTCTCTAAATAGTTTTTAGTGGTTTTAAGCTTTGAAGTCTTCATCTTTGTATCTCTCTTTCCCTCTTCGACTCTCAATGATCTTTCTGTGGCTTCATTGACTTAGTTTTTCTCAGAGCCAAGATGTGACTTATTAACTTTTTATTCTAATTCATCCATGCCACCAACCAAATTATTCCCTTTCCTTTATTTCGTTAGTTTGTTTTCATTTGGGTTTGTTTAATATTATTTCTGAAATGTCAACTTCTTGAGAGGAGTGGACTGATAACTTTCAGTTTCCCTTTTCTAACATATGTACAGATTTAGCTGACAGATACAGACTTTAAACAATTACACCCTCAAAATTAGTTAACCCGATTTCTTTTTTAAAATTTATTTATTTTAAAAAGAGGTTTTTTTTTTTCTCATTTTGCGTATCAATCCCAGTTCCCCCTTCCTCCTCTTCTCCCTTCCTCCCACCTCCCCCAATCCCAGCCCCCATCCATTCCTCAGAGAGGGTAAGGCTTCACTTGGGGAGTCAACAAAATCTGGTATACTAAGTTGAGGCAGGACCAAGCCCCTCCCCTCTGTGTCAATATCTAATTGTTTTTACAGTGAAATCACTGTTTTTCATTATAGCATCATTTAATTTTCAAACATTTGTGAGTTCCAGGACAGCCAAGGATAGAAAAACCCGAAAAAAAAAA
>CABHPP010059399.1:0-13848 GCA_902168425.1 Peromyscus attwateri
AGAGAGAGAGAGAGAGAGAGAGAGAGAGAGAGAAAGAGAGAGAGAGAGATTATGATAATAGTGCTTATATAATCTCAACAACCAGGGGCCCTAGGGACTCACACTCAGGGATGGAACAGTTGGTTTAAATTATATTTCCATGTGAAATACTGTATTGCTATTTATTCCCTAGTATGTGGGAAAGTGTATGGGAAATGATTTGACTGATAGGAAATAAATCTGTGTGCGTGATCAGGATTGAGACACAAACACATGGTGGTCTGTACTGCTCTGGGAGGGGCCTCTCCAGAGTGAGGAGGGTTAACCCTTTCCATTCACTACATGGTAGGAGAATAGTCAGAATATTACAGTGATTTTCAGCATGGAAGGCCCTAAAGCCGTGGGACTCAGACAGCCCCTGGCCTCAGGCAGGAGCTGGGTGACTCCGAGGAACCGTTTTAAGTATTCAGGATCCCATTTCTACTTGTAAAGAAAAGTTTGATTTGGTTCCCATTCCAGGTTAAGGTCCATCAAAAGCAAACCAAGCTAAAGGAAGAATTGGCTAGTAGCACCAAGCCACAGCCAGTCTCTGTTGGCACAGAGATCTTCTGGGTCCAGCAGGGCCAAGGTTTCCTGAAATGGCTGTTACGTGGGGAGGAGACAAAGCAAAGCAGGGGGTTGCTTGAATCTGCAGCAGAGCTCAGCTCTGAGAACCCCAGAGAATTCCTGCAATGAAGTGGGAAGGGCTGGCTGACTCCAGGTCTGTTCTGGTTTTTGCATGGGGCCTTCAGCATCCTCTGGAGCAAGGAAACAGCAGAGGGGACTTACCCAGAGCCTCCTGGGTATTGGAGTGATACGTTTTACTTCAGCCTGTTTCAGAAAGGAGTCCTCAGTTTCTTACTCCAGTGCACCAGCTAGCAGAGCAGAGCCCTGTTTTATCACCACCCTGCTCCATTGCCACTGTTTCCCTATTTGTTTCTGTGGAAGGGTTAAAAGGGAGGTGTTGAGCCTCCATCCTCTCCACTGTGGTTTCGATTGGGTTTTGTTGGTGATGATTTTTCTTTAATTATTTTGGGGGTGCAGTTCTTGGAGTGTTTTCCTTTAACTCTGTCTCTGTCTTCAAATGTGCAACTCCAAATTGAGTGCTTAGGAGGATCCACCCAGGAAAGAAGTTGTAAAGTAAAGAAACTGTCACCTTTCATCAGCTAAATAAGAACACTAAACTGAGAATCCTAGTTTTTAAGTATCATGGCTTCATAAGAAAGTCATTTCTCCTCTGAGACATATATTCTTCTGATTTATTTGTTTTATTCTTGGTTTCATTTCATTTCTCTTGGTTGTGATGCTGGGGATCAAACCCAGAACCTGGCATGCCACAGATTCTAGATGTGAAAAACCAGCATTGGACATCCCTCTATGGTTGCTCCCGACACTAAAGATCATTAATTCTTATTGTTTCCATTTGTGGGCAGTGCACCCTCTACCTTGAACTCCTATTTCCTCAGATGTCTGGGTCACCATGAACTCTGTTCAGACCTCTTTTCACACAGGCTGAAGAGTCGTTCCTTAGGTTTCAGCTCTGTGGCTGACCCATATGCAACTAATATAGTCAACAGCAGACAACTGGTCACCCTCCCGGTGAGTTGGCCGGGGTGGAGAAGGCTCGTCAACAGCAGTGGCCAAGCACCAGGATGAACAACAGTGAACTAATCTCAGAGCAGAGATACTTAAACACTGAATGGCATAAAGGGGATGGACATGTGAGTTACCAGGTTTTATACTCCAGACTCTCTGGTAGAAAAAACAAGTCACACTAGAAAAATGTAACCCTAGAACCAGCAAACATGAGATGAGATTTCCTGTGTGCTCACTCAGGGGTGAGGGCTTTATGGTGCAGGCCACCAAACGTCAACCCTGAGTCCAAGGCAAGCTTTTGCTACCTACTGCCTGAGGATCTTCAGCAAGCTTTTTGGGTACTAACCATCCCTGACTCTGAACTGTTGTGAGAGACAAGTGAGGTGGCGTAGCCAGAGTACTTAGAATGGCTCCTGGTGCATTTTAATATTTTTGTCATTTGAAGAACATAATAAATAGTATATGTAAGAGATTATTCCAAAATATTTTTGTATTTTTTGTTTGGTACCACCCACTTTAATTTTTTTAAAGATTTTTATTTATTTTATGCACATGCTTATGTGTGTATGCATGTGCATGCTTGTGTGTATACGTACACAAGAGCTCACGCCATGGCAGGCATATGGAGATCAGAAGACACCATCGGAGATTTTATTCTCTCCTTCCACCATGTGGGTACCAGGGATGAAAATCAGGCTGTCCAACTTTGACGGCAGGTGCCTCTGCCTGATCAGACATCTTACCAGCCTTTGTATCACACATGTCATTGCTTGATAAATGTTTTCAACTTATAAGCTAAATGCAGTGAGTGCGTTTAATCTTCATGTCTCTCAGCCACATCACATCACGAGTATCCACGGGCCTTATATTCTTTTAGTTTCAAGGAATCGTGTAGATCAAGAGGGGTTTTATTTTAAGATGGAGCCTTTTTAATTTCAGGATGGAGATGAAGATGCAGACAGATTGGCTTGCCCAGAGTCATACGAAGCAGCAGCGGAGCTGGTTTTCACATTAGAGCTCTTTGCTTACTTCTTTTCCAGGTCCCAAACCGATTCTTTTAAACAAACAAACAACAATAAAAGGTATTTGTCAAGCTTCCAGGACATGTCTTCAGTGAATGCCCCCCTCCCTTCTTCCAGGTGAGCTCCTGGGTGACATGGCTGATCCTCACAGCAGGCTCCATGGAGGAGAAGCGGGAAGTCTTCTCATACTTGGTGCATGTGGCCAAATGCTGCTGGAACATGGGCAACTACAACGCCGTCATGGAGTTCCTGGCTGGCCTCAGGTAAGAAAGTATGGTGATCTGGACAGGTTTCTCTTTCTGCTTAGATATCTCTGAATTCATTCCCTGGGCAGCCAGCCACATTTACCAAGGGACACACATTTACCAAGGTAGTGATCATGAAGGGGAAATGCCCTACTTTCTTCCAACTCCACAGCCCTGGTCCCTCAAAGGGGGAGGAAAGAGAGGAGAGGAAGGGGGTAGAAAAGGGGAGGGAGGGTTAACAGAGCAGGGGAGGGAACAGGTGTTGAAGGAGCTCAAAGTCCTGCTTGGCTGGCTGTGACTGTCTCTACCTTCATAGAGATAGATGTGGATGATGCTAGAGTTCCTTCCCTGTCTGCCCATTTGCTCACTTTGCCAGGGTCTCTCACTGCATGGTTACCTGGTTATTACCTTTCTCACTGCATGGTTACCTGGTTATTACCTTTCTCACTGCATGGTTACCTAGTTATTACCTTTCTCACTGCATGGTTACCTAGTTATTAGCATTCTCA
Source organism: Peromyscus attwateri (assembly GCA_902168425.1). Lineage (NCBI taxonomy): Eukaryota > Metazoa > Chordata > Mammalia > Rodentia > Cricetidae > Peromyscus > Peromyscus attwateri. The sequence goes on from CABHPP010059399.1 coordinate 3,391, forward strand.
TCACTGTCGCAAGTGCCTGAGAGAACAGCTTGAAGGAGCAAGTGTCTATTTTTGGCTCATGGTTTGGAGGTGTTCCCCACGTGCTTGCTTGGCTACTGGTGCCTGGGTAGAACATGATGATGTTGGGAGCATGTAGTGGAGAGGCCTCTTTCCCTCACTGTGAACACAGTGGAAGTGAGAGAGAAACTGAAAGGTTCAAGGACAAGGTGTTATCCCCAAAGAACCACACCTAGTGGCCTTCTTCTAGCTAGACTCCCCCTCCTAAAATTTCTAAAAACCCTCAAAAATAGCACCCTCATCAGGGGCAGGAACCTCCCCAAATGCTTAAACATGAGCTTGTGAGGAACATTTCATATTTAAATATAATATCTGTCAAAGTGTGGTGACCACTCAATTCTCAGGCTTTAGGTCTAGTTCTGGGGTCCTCTCTCCTAGGCTTGTGGGTCACCCCATCTGACAGGCAAGCTTTTCAAGATAGCCCAGGCCCAGCTTCTTCCACATTGTCTGCTCTGGACTCAGGAGGGACACCCCCACTGCCTCGCCAACTTTGCAAAGGCAGAAAACATTTACAGAGCTATCTCTCCCTGGCCATTGGGCAACTCCAGCCAGTTGCCCATCTTTAGGCAAGAGTTGCACAGTAAGGCCTGTGATAAACAAACTGGGCAGGATGAATGTCCAAGGAGTCCACTTGACACCCCCTCCGCTGAGGCTCAGTCCATGCTTTTTACATAAGCCCTCTCACAATACTCTCCATAGAAATATTTGTCTGCTTAAATCTAGCTTTCCTGTGTGTGTGGACTGAAAGAAGACAAGAAACCACTGAGGGCAGTCTGGACACCCCCTCATGATGGCATGACACCTCTCTTTAGACTGCCAGCTATGGTGTTACCTGTTGATCTCAGCATAAGTTTCAAAATGGGAAAACTTCCATTTAATATGTTGTTATGCAAATCATACTTCAAGACAAGTTCCCCAAATGGGGTGGAGCTAAGGTCAAGCTTTACTCTGTAGAAAGCTGTTTCTCATGAGAGTCCAAACCAGCAGGCTTCTTTTATACCACAGAGAACTCAAAGAGCAGGAGGGATGGGATGTTTAGGACACATTTTCTGTGGACAAAGCCTCAGAAATATGTTCTGGTTTTCTTTCTGTTTCTGTGATAAAAACACCTAAGCAAAAGCAACTCAGAGGAGGAAAGGAGTTATTTGGACTATCCTTTCAGGTCATAAGTCCATCACGGAGGGAAATCAGAGTAGGAACTCAAACTAGAACTTGGAGCAGAAACCTGGGAGGAATGCTCCTTGCTGGCTTAATCCTGGTCTTATACTTAGCTTTTTTTAAAAAGCAATATTTTTTATTAATCCTGTAAGGATTTCATACAATGTATTTTGAATGGATCCATCTGTTTCCCCCCAACCCCTCCAATAACTACTCTCCTCACCTTCCCATTCCTTCCCATCCTACTTAGAGATTTCTTCTTCTTCTTCTTCTTCTTCTTCTTCTTCTTCTTCTTCTTCTTCTTCTTCTTCTTCTTCTTCTTCTCCTTCTCCTTCCCCTTCCCCTTCCCCTTCCCCTTCCCCTTCCCCTTCCCCTTCCCCTTTTCCTTCTCCTTCTCCTTCTCCTTCTTCTTCTTCTTCTTGTCTTACCCCATGGAGTCTAGCTGTGTCACCCAACTGGAAGTGAGGTCTTCCCTGGAATGTGGTCAACCTACACAGGGATCACATCATTAAAGAAAACTGACTTCCCCTCTTGCAGCAGCTAGCAAATGCCAATACCTCCTCAGCAAGTGGTGGATTTTGTGTCTACTTTCCATCCTCTCTGCTGGGATTTTGTCTGGCTGGGACTTGCATAGCTTTTGGACATGTTGTCACAATTGCTGTGAGTTCATAGGTGTAACTGCCCTGTTTTATCTGGGCACTTTTATCTGACAGTTTCCTTTATCCACCACCTTGAATTCTTACAATGTTTCTCGCTCTTTCATGAATATCCCTGAGCTTTGGGAGGAGGGATATGATATGTATGTCCTCTTTAGGGACAAGCACTACACAGTTTCTCTTATTCTATGCATATTAATCAATTGAGGATCTCTGTGTTAATTGTCATCTACTACAAGAACCCTCTGATGAGGGTTGAGAGATGCTCTGACCTAGGGGTATAGGAACACGTCATTAGGAGGCATTTTATTGTCGTGTCCATTTAGCAAAATAATACTCCTGGGTTCTCTCCTTGGATCTATGACCTATCTAGTCACTGAATTTTGGCTCCTATAACAGTACCAGGTAACGTGTTCCATCTTATGGAGTGGGCCTTAATCCAACCAGAAAGTGGTTGGTTACTCCTCTAACAGTTACGCTACTATTGCACCAGCTCAGAGAATGGTGCTGCCCACAGAGGGCTGGGCCATCTTACATCAATTAACAGTAAGACAGTCCCCCACAGATAAATCTGATCTAGACAATTTATCATTCAAAATTTTCCTCTCAGATGTGTCAAGTTGACAATTAAAGCTATGTAGGACCATGTTACTGTGAACTGGAGTTCTTTGAAGAAGCCACATCTGTACTGAGGATCAAACAGACTGAGTATGCTAATTGACTGGAGAAGAGGGATATTGCAAACCAAGAGTCAACACTATCATGGGCTGTGTTTAGTCTCTTTTATATCTGTTTATTGTCAATCCCTGTATTTGACATAACATTGAGATGACTCTTAGGTAAAACTTTTGGAATGTATTGCTAAGCTTCACAGATCTCTATCCTTCACCAGCCCTAAAGCTAAGAATGTCATAAGATAGCATCTGAAATCTGAAGAAGAGCTTTCTCTGCTTTGTCCATTCCACCTACCTACTGTTCCCAGCAATAAGTATTGATGTATGAGTTTATTTGTCCTGTAACTATAAAAGTTCATGTAACCTATTCCATGGTGGGGCATGTCATTCAGAGGAATCAGATCCTATGTTTCTAGGCCATGTTCACTCATATTTGTACAGAATAAGCCATTTTATTATATCCTTTGAAAAGTAGTCATTTACATCAGTATTATCAACCATGTTTTCCTCTCGATGATAGCATCCAGGGATACTCTAGTCAACATATAGTTTTCAGCTTTGATAATTAACCTTATTTCTTTTTGAGTCTGTCCTATTTAATTTTTAATTTTATTATTATTGTGTGCATGACATATGTAGGGAGTGTGCATGCAGAGGTCAGAAAACAACCTTACGGAGTTTGTTTTCTCCTTCCATGTTTACTTGGGTTCCAGGCCCCAACTCAGGTCCTCAGACTCCTGGACCCACTGAAACAGCACTAACTCTGTAGTTTATTTTGCATAAATAATATTCTCGTCATCTTGGGAAGTAAATGAAGATAGAAATCCTAAATAAATGAATTAATAATGCACACACACACACACACACACACACACACACACACACACACACAAACCACTAAGAAGGTAAAAGACAATGAAGTTGTATGGAATTCAGCCTACATACTGTAAGCTACATTGTCACCCCTCCAGGCTTGAAAAAAAAATATATCATTTACTTGCAATAGGTCAAGGAAGGTTCTGAAGATGTGGCAGTTTATGGATCAGTCTGACATTGAGACCATGCGGAGCTTGAAGGATGCCATGGCTCAGCATGAGTCTTCCCTGGAGTACAAGAAGGTGGTGACCCGCGCCCTGCACATCCCTGGCTGCAAGGTGGTTCCCTTCTGCGGGGTGTTCCTGAAGGAACTCTGTGAGGTGCTTGATGGTGCCTCTGGCCTCCTGAAGCTCTGCCCACGGTACGGCTCCCAAGAAGAAGCCCTGGAGGTGAGTATCTTCAAGTGGGCAGCCCCCAAGAGGCCCTCCTGGCCCTCGTGTGCTCAGAAGTACTGCAGGAAATCACTTCCGGAGTCTAGAGTAATCCTTGGTATGCTGTTTCTGGGTGGTGAGGAGGTCCTTGAAAGTTCTGGAGAAAGCAATACCAGCTTCTCGGAACTCAATATTGTTATATTAGGTTTAATATGATATTGTTGAGCACAAAAGGAAAAGTGCCACTGGAGTTTTGTTGTTGTTTTAAAAGTTGGTAATTTTTTTGCTATTGGGTAGAACTGTCTAGATTCAGAGAATAAAGTCAAATGAGAACAATAACTTCCTAATCAGTGGGTGGAGGAGTGGGGAAAGCCATCGTCGCCTTCTCTTCATGAAAACAGGTGCCTCATCCAGACACATAGGCTCTGACCCTTACCCTACTCTCCTAGGCCTGTGGCTTCTGCTCTTAACTCCTGCCAAAGTGGAGAGGACAGTGTAAGCTTTACCTCAAGACGTGGCACACCAAGTAAGGGGCGCTGAGAGGCTCAAAAGAAATAAGGAAATCTCCCTCTGTGGTGTTTAAAAGTCAAATTAAAGTCTTTTAAAAATGTGTTAAGGAGATTTTGAGGCATTATGTCTTTGGAAATCTCAAGCCCAAATCCAGGGTCATTCACATTCTCATCAGTGTGGATGACAACACTGAATACTGACCTTTCACACACACACACACACACACACACACACACACACACACACACACCACGCTCTTTCTTAGTTGAAGTGGGAAGACTCATAAAACTTCGGCCTAGTTCACGTCACCTGAGAACAGAGGCATCACTTGGTCTAGGAAGACTTGAGATTCCCGACAGGCACGGGTGATACACACTGGCTAATATTTCCTTGGTTTTAGCAGCTGGTATTAAACGTCCAGTAAACGAAAGAGAAGGCTTTGAAAAGCCTCCCACCCTCCACGCTGCTCCCCTCCCCGTGGTGAAGAAGGGACACTGTCTCCCTTGACTGAGCTGTGGGTCTTCCCTCTGATTCTGGAAGCTTCCTGCTCAAGATCAAGCCACAATAATAGCTTACAAAAACACCAAGAAGCTGCTGTCTTCCTGGGGCACATATGGACAAGAAGGCCAAAGGCAGCCTTTTAAATGTTTTTCCTGAGTTGGGTCACTTCATCTTGTTCCGTGTCCTGGTGATCTTTAATCATGGTTCTCTTCTCAATTCCCATTACAAGGATAAAATAACTTCCCTTCTCTGTAAAGTGCCTAACCTTGTCCCTAGGGAGCCATGAGATAATATTGCTTTTAGTGTTATAAATTCAAAGTGCAGTTTAGATTCCTAGAGGTGCTGAGATTGTCGCAGCAAGAAAAGGGCACGTTTTTAGGATTTCATGTGGTGGGGATGAAAAAACAGGAAATAAAAGCTTTTCTTGGAGCCTCTTGTCTTCATTCAGTAAAATAGACACACGCACGCTGTTATTTACCACTATTATGGTCTAGGTCCCCTAGCCAAGTGGGTTATTCAGACACAGTAAGTTGCAACGGTGCATTCTTGAACTTTTCTCCTGTAGTTCGTAGCCGATTACAGTGGACAAGATAACTTCTTACAACGAGTGGGACAGAATGGCTTGAAGAATTCAGAGAAGGAGTCCACAGTCAACAGCATCTTTCAGATCATCCGGAGCTGCAGTCGGAGCTTGGAGATGGAGGAGGAGGACAGTTCCAGCGAAGGGACCGGCTCCAGGAAAAACTCCTTGAAGGATAAAACCCGATGGCAGTAAGTCTCCGCGCCGATGTGTATGTGGGTGGGTGCCTTTCTTGTCTTTCCCATTGACTGCTTTTTTCCTACTCAGTTGAGTTTCACATAAAAAAAACTAATAAAACATTGTCACTTTTATGCCTAACCGAGGCTTCATCCCCAAACTTTATAATTCAGAGTTTGAATTTACCTTTCCCGTGTTGCTCCTTTGTTCTAAAATTACTATGTACATTTTACTTTTTCCATGAGTCATAGCCTTTTTAAAAGAAAAGTTTTATTAGTTTTGTTTTTTCACTGATAGTAAAATTTTTGAATTGTATATATTAATGGGGTGCATATTATCCCTTTAAAAATATGGCTATCCTCCCATTTCTAAAACATCAGTAATTGAATTTCAAAATTGGAACCTCAATCTTGTATTTACTTTATAGTCTTAGTGGCTCCTGTTAAATCCTGGATAGGATGCTAGGGTGGATATTAAAATATTTTAAAATAAAATATACTAGTGTAATAGGTATTGGATGGTACTCAGAAATCAGTACTTTGAGTAGCCTACCTGTAAACTGGGGTTCTAACATCTCATTTTGAGTAACACTACACCAGGAGGTATTTTAATTGGCCCTACATACTGGGGATCTGATACTTTAAGTGTTTATTTGTTTCAATTGCTGCTTATCAGCACACACTATGGTCTAGCCAAACATGGACACCCATAACGAAATGAGAGAAGAGAACTCAGGTGGGTACCTGTCGGCTTTCCTTAAGGTGGCCCAAGGGGAGGAATACTTTCAGGGTACCCCAAACCTTTAAGTCTACTGGCTTTGCTCTTCAAGGTTTATGTGTCGTCAGTCTTGTGAGTTATTCATTATAATTGCCTTAGTCCCTAACTTGTGGATCATACTGTGGTGAGCTCTTATATTGAGAAGGATGGCAGTTGTTTAGGAAAATGGCTTCTTTGGAGTTAGGCTAAATCCTTGGGATTTGTTGCCAGTATAGAAAGGAGTGTCATTTGTCTGAGTCTTGCTGCTACTTTAAGGGAGAAACATAATTCCAGATTTCTCCAAGGTCTTTGGGCTTTCTTCCACACATCACTTCCTAGCTCACTCCATTTTGAAGGAGTAGTGCTCAAAGATTAACTAGTGCCACCTTTATTGGATGTCTTGGCTGGAATGTTCAAATATCTCACATATATATTACCTATTAGATCTTCTGTTGTTTTACTGTGTCTCAAATCAGAGAACACTTCAACGTGTTCTCAATAGCAGGTTGCTGACATCAATGGCAATCTTTACATGGAAACAAGGCCATCTACAAAGAAGGACATCTCTACAGGAAGAATCTCCCAGCCACTGAAATCCTTAATCTATGCCAGTCCTGTCCACCAATCCCACCACATAGGTAGCTATGTGTGTATCTGCCTCCACAAAAGATTTGTGGATGTTTACAAGAGTAAAAATGAATAATTAAGGTTATTAGGGAAAATGAAAATAAGGATAGGAAAAATAAAATGATAAAGAAACACCATATAATCTTTACGGTGACTAAATTTTATTCTGAAATTCTTAGTAGCCAGCAGAAAGGAGGACTCCAAGTTCACTGCAAGCCTCATAGAAAAATCAGACACTTAGGAGAAACATACTGTTTCCTCACACTGAGAGCTGAATGAAATGCCTTCCTTAAACTCTACAAGTAGCCATATACACATGCACAGTGATTAGACACAGTGGGGGGTGGGGGGAGAGACCAGTCAGTGGGAGGGGCATGGCAGGGGGCTGGGAGGAGGTGGAGAGGGAACAGGAAGCAGGTATGATTAAAGTTTTACAAGAATGTATAAAATATCCTTCAAAATTATTTATTTGCCTTTTTTGTCATAATTGCTCTTCTTTAGAAATTGGACTTTTTAGATCACAGAGTATTTACTCCTTTGGGTGTTTGTGTTTTGTTTGACAGGGCAACTGTGGATCTTTGTCTGCAGTGGGGTAACTTCTGAAACCAAATGATTGTTTGGTTAGCATACAGAGAAATAGGTTTCATTATAATCTTTTCATAAATATATGCCATTATACTTTTTATAGTACTCTGTTCAATCTGCCTCCCTCAGTTCTCTCCCAGTCTCTGTCTCCTTTCTTACTGGTTCCCTCTGCCCCAAACAACTCCTCTTCTGCTTTCAGGACATATAGAGTCCATTACCCACTTTTATCCTCAACCCCCAGACCTCTGCATCCTCTGTCACAGTTCATTTCTACTTACATGTCATAGTTTTTTTTCTAAATCCAGATTTTATATATATATATATATATATATATATATATATATATATATATATGAGAGAAAACTCCCGGTATTTGTCTTTCTCAGTCTGGCTTATTTCTTTTAACATGACCTCCAGTTCCGTCCATTTTCCTATGAATGTCATGACTTCATTCACCGTGTATATGTACTATATTTCCTATATCCATTTATCTGATGGACTCATCTAGGCTGAGTCCATACCTTGGCTCCTGTAACCAGTGCAGCAATAAGCATGGGTGTGTATAAGTATCTCTATGCTGTGCTGACTTAAAACCCAGAAATGTCATAGCTGGATCATATGGTAGTTTTAGGAACCCTCATACCTATTTCCATAGTGGTATATCACTAAGCATTCTAACTAGCAATTTATAAAGGTGCATCTTTCCTCACATCCTTGTGGTCATTTTTTTTTCTCAATGATTGCCAATGTGACCCAAATGAGACATCTCAAAGCAATTTTAATTTGCATTTCCCTGATGGATAATGATGTTGGGCACTTTCCTTTCTGTCTCTCCTTTCCCTCACCTCCCCTTTGCTCCCCTCCTTCCTCTCTTCCTTCTTTCCTTTCTTTTCTGACTTATGTTGTTCCAATCTTAGATGGTCTTTTAATAAAAAACCCAGAGCCAGATATTAGGGAGAAAGCTGAAAGATCAGAGAAGCAGAACAGGTAGCCACTAGTTCTTACCTCTACAAAATCCTCAACCTATAGAGAGCGAGTTCCTGTTTCCTCACACCTTATAGACCTTTCTCTGCCCAGACACCACTTCCTGGGATTAAAGGCGTGTGTGCTTCCCAGTACTGGGATTAAGGCGTGTGCCACCACTGCCTGGCTCTGTTTCCAGTGTAGCCTTGAATTTACAGAGATCCGTCAGATGGATCTCTGCCTCCCGAGTGATAGGATTAAGGCTACCACTGTCTGGCCTCTGTGTCTAAACTAGTGGCTAGCTCTGTCCTCTGATCATCAGGCAAGCTTTATTAGGGTACACAATAAGTCACCACAGACATAGGATTCTATGTAGTCCAGGCTGGCCTCAAATTCATATATAGCTGAAGATATATATATTGGACTGATCCTCCTGCTTTTTTGTACCAAGTGCTGGGATAACAGAAAATGTGCCCCACACCAGGGTGGATGTTGAGTACATTTTCAAACATGTATTGGCCAATTGTATTACTTCCTTTGACAATTATCTATTCATTTCATTAGACCTTTATAGAATCTGGTTATTAATCCCTGTGGGGTGAACAGTTGATAAACTTTTCCTATTCCACAGATTGTCTCTCCACTGTGTTTATTTTTTCCCTTGCTGTGAAAAAGCATTTTGATTTAATGCAATTTTATTTGTTGTATGACAAAACTTCTCCTGGATATACAACATACACATCTACTCTCACCAGATAGGGATCCCATGAAAGACCAAAGTTTGGATCTCCCCAAGTCCAACTTAGAGAACCAGTGAGTTTTATTGAGGTTACCTATAGAAGCAGAAATCACACAAAGACAGCTACATTACTAAGGCCAACCCTCACGAGTGACAGCTCACAAAAGCTAGGAACCTGGATCACACTGCACAGCCTGTACGTAACTCAGGAGGCTAGAGAGTGTCCCTTCTAAGAGATTCAGTTGGTTTAAACCTCTCCCAGGCAGCTTGACTGTTCTCTGCTTCTCCTAAGAAGATGACCTCAGAGTCTTCTTTGAACCTGGCTCCTCGGAGTCTTCTTTGCAGCTGGGCTTCCTTTTGTCTGAGGGTGATGCTCAGCTTTTAGTGTTTACTCTGGCAGAGAGGAGCCTAGTGAATCTGGTCTGTTTCAGGAACTTCCTGAAACTATTTTAAATTGTTTACCTTCCTGCTTACTGAGCTTCCCTACAGATAGAATGTTTCATATGGGAGGAAACTGTGAAACAACACTTGTCAGTTCTTGAGATTATTTCCTGTGCTATTCCAGTCTTTATTAAAGAATTTCTTACCTATGTCTGTATCTTGAAGCATTTCACCCATGTTTTCCTCCAGCAATTTCAAAGTTTCAGCTCTTAAATTCAGGCCTTTGATCCATTTTGAATTGATTTTTGTCTTGGGTGAGAGATAAGGATTGAGTTCTTTACTAGGTATAGTTTTTCCCAATGCCATTTGTAGAATGTACGTTTCAATGTATGTTTTTGATATCTTTGTCAAAGATTGGGTGGCTTTAGCTGTGTAGATTTATTTCTGGTCCCTCTATTATATTCTATATGTCAGTAGCATGTTCTTTATGTTGCTATGATTCATATAATACAGTTAAACCCATAGATTGCTTTCAGTAATATGACCCTTTTTACAATATCAATTCTGCTAATCCACCAACTTGGGAGGTCTTCCCATCTGATACCTCCTTCATTTTCCTTGGGGCTTTAATGTGTTCATTGTAGAGGCCTTTCCTTAGTTAGGTTTTATTTCTTAGGTGTTTTTGCAGGGGTTGTTTTGTTTGGGTAGGTTCTTTGTTTTGAAACAGGGTTTCACTATGTAGGCCTGGGTATTCTGAAACTCACTGTGTAGATCAGGCTGGCCTTGAATTCACAGAGAGTCCTCTGCCTCTGCCTCTGCCTCTGCCTCTGCCTCTGCCTCTGCCTCT
>CABHPP010059402.1:0-21624 GCA_902168425.1 Peromyscus attwateri
CCCCCCAGAAGTAGAAAAAACCACATGCTTCAGACATAGGGACAAGAGGACCCTGAGATTAAACTGACCTGAAATTCTCCCCCTACAAGGTACCATGTACACTTCCAAAGAAAGGAAGCAACCAACAGTCCTACCCAGCTCTGCTGCCTGTGAACCACAGCAACGGTCAGCCTGACACAACCCTAAAGGTCCAGCAGTGACTCACACCACGGCTGGAACCAAGAGCTCTCTAAGTGGACTTAAGACCTTCTCAACAAGAGGGAATGCATGCCTAGTACTGGAAACCTAGCTAATCACCCAGGGCTGGTGAAGTCATGGATCTTGGGGAGAATCTACAACCACTGTGCTATTAAACCAGCAGATTCAACAACTACATCATAAACATCTGTGCTTATACCCACAGATAAGTGTAGTCCTCAGCCCTCGTCAAGGAAACTTCTCTTTGAAGCAGACAGAGACCACTACCGAAAAACACAACCAATCAAATGCTGAGTTGTGAAGCCCAGTCCCAAAGGCTACATCTACAAAACACTCCTGCACCTAAGGCTTAGGGAACATTTCAGAACTTAGGGAACATTAACATTGTAATAGCCAGAGGATTAGGGAGCGCAACTGTGAGACTGTTTTCTAGTAATGTGAGTGGCTATGTCCATAAAATCTCACCAACATGAGCTTACACATGTCCTGAACAAGGACAATGATAATAGACATGCTAAAGTGACAGGGAATGCACACAAGGCCTCAACAACACTCAAAGGGTAACTAAGGAACTCTGAGAGCAGGAGAAATAGTCCTCCCCAGGGAAGAGCACACTAATCGGCTACCCGATACCAAATGGTCAGCCCTGAAAACATGCTTACGAGTAACATGATACAGACTATGCAAGTTTCATTTATATATTTTGAAACATACATATAGGTATATAACAATAATTAATGGAAAAAGAGGCCATGAATTTGAAAGAGACCAAAGAGGGATATATATGGGGGCATTTGGAGGAAGAAAGGGTGGGAACAATTTAATTGTACTGTAATTTTAAAAACTAAAATAAACAGTAATTTTTTTAAAAAAGGAACATGCCTGTCATCAGTAAGGCATGGGGGAGAAGGTACATGGAGAAGGGAGCTACCCTCACTGATGGTTTGTAACCAAGAGATTCGTGGAGAAGGGAATCATTGCCCTTAGTTGTGTACCCACCTGGAGCCAATGAGAGTTCGAATCCAGGGTCATACAGATGACCCTGGTTAAACAAAGTGTGTCATAAAATAAAACCAAAAGCCACAAATCAGAGGAAGAGACTGGTAATGAAGGAGAAGGACAGGGATGGAAGCAGACAAAGGAAGGCCAGGGTAATCAGAGTACATTATGTATGTGTATGAAATTAAAGAAATTAATTAAGATGTTATAAATTTAAAAAAATAGCATGCATCAGTCTCAAGCCTAATATTAAAGAGAAACCATTCACTATCTAACCATTAAGTGTGAGTTTGTTGTGACATGTATGGATATATGTGTATGTTTGTGTGTACACAGGTACACATGTATGCCAGTGTTCATGTACATGTGTGTGCATGTGGACCCCAGGGGACAACCTTGAGTGTCTGTCACCAGGGCTATCCACCTCTTTTTTATGAGACTCTCTCTTTGGCTTCAAACTCACCAGGTAGGCTAGGCCTGCTGGCCAGGGAGCCAGGGCACCTGTCTCTCCCTCCCCACCACTGGGATAACAAACACACACCTCAAAACCACTCGTTTTTGTGCGGTGTCTAGGGATGGAATTCAGGTCATTACGCCTATGTAGTACCTACTTTACTGATAGCTGTGTCCATTGCTGCAGATTTTTTGAAGACACAGATTTTTTTTTCAAGTTAAATAAGTTTCCTTTATCTCTAGATTTTTCTTTTCTTTTCTTTCTTTCTTCATCATGTTTGTTTGTTTGTTTGTTTGTTTGTTTGTTTGTTTGTTTGAGACAGGGTTTCTCTGTGTAACAGCCCTGGCTGTCCTGAAACTCACTCTGTAGACCAGGCTATCCTCCAACTCACAGAGCTCAGCCTGCCTCTGCCTCCCAAGTGCTGGAATTAAAGGCCTGCGCCACCACCAACCAGTCTATCTCTAGATTTTTAGAAATAATAATCCAAGCATTGGATTTTTTAATTCAACCTTTTAAAAGATTTATTTATTATATATGTATGTTTTGCCTGCATGTAAGTGTGTGTACCACATGCATGCCTGGTGCCCATGGAGTTCAGAAAGGATGTCAGCTCCCCTGGAACTAAGGTTATGGATGATTCTGGGCTATCACGTGTGTTCTGGGAACCAACCCAGGTCCTCTACAAGAGCCACAAGTCCTCTTAACTTCTCAGCCATCTCTCTGACCCTCCCAAACAGTTTTTTAATTCTTTATTCTCATATTTCTCTTTATTCTTTAATTTGGTAAATTGCTTGGCTTAAGACTTAATATTAAAAGAAACTTCCATACCTGGAATAAAAGTAACTTGATTTTATGATATGTCTTATAAATCATTAGGTTGAATTTGTAAATACTTTGTTTAAAATTTTTTCATCTTACTTCACTCCTTCTTACATCTTTGTTGTGTTTGAGTATCAGACTTGTAAATTTTATAAATCTGTAGCAATGGCTCCTTTTTAATTCCTGTTATCTGTAACTGTGTACCTTTATGCTTTTCCTTTATGTATATCTTTCTAGATGTTCATCAATTTGGTAAAACTTTTCAAAGAATCAAATTGGAGGTTTTGCTTTCTTTATTTTGTATGTGTTTTTACGTCTTCCATTTCTCTTCTGGTCTTCATTGCATCTTTCTTGGTGTTTTCTTTGGGCTCTGTTTCCTATAGCACTTCTGAAATGAATGCTTGGGTCAACAGCTTTATAGTGATAAAAGAATTTTAAACCCACAAACTCTCGTGTGTATGGTTTTAGTTTTTTCCTACAATAAGTTTTATTATATCATATTCGCATTGTAATTCAGCTCAAAGTGTTTTCTAGACTTTATTGTATTGTCTTCTTTGACTCTGGGATAACTAAATAGTGTATTTTTAAACTTGATTATTTTCTAATTAGTCTGTTGCTGTCTTGTTTAATAGCACTAAAAACAAATAACAAACTCAATGCAATTTCTGTATTTACAGGCCTACATGTGGTCAGTAACCCTGATTCAGAAAGACAAATATGGCATGTTTTTCTCTGTCCCACTTGGTCCCTCGGTCCCACAGCTGCTTATAAAATAATCACTCAGAGGTTTACTATTAATTACTAACTGTTGGCTCTATGACTCAGGCTTATTGATAGCTAGCCCTGACATCTTAAATTAACCCTTTTCTATTAATCTATATTTTGCCAGGTGGCCATGGTGTTACCGGTCTGCTGGCATCTTACTCCATGGACAGCTGACTCTGCCTTTCTTCTCTCTGTATCTCTGCTGGGATTTCTCACCTGGCTCTTATCCTGCCTTACCATAGGCCAAAGCAGCTTTATTTACTAACCAATGGGAGCAACACATATTCACAGCACACAGAAAGACCGTCACACAGCAGGTATGTATTTATTTATAAGTGGATATTAGCTGTTGAATAAATTATAATCAATCCACAATCCACAGACCCAGAGGGGTTACATAAAAAGGAGGGCTCTATGGGGGGACACACTGACTTCCCGGGGAAGAGGAAATTGAATTGATTTTGGTGGACAGCCAGACATTATGCCAAAAAAGAGTCTAAGTTGGAGGTCTCCATCAGATCCCTCCCCTCAGAGATTGGAGACTCATGCAAAAGAGGGAGAGGAAAGATTGTAGGAGTCAGAGGGGATGGAGGACACCAGGAGAACATGGACCACTGAATCAACTAAGCAGGGCTCACGTGGGCTCGCAGAGACTGAAGTGGCAAGCACTGGAGCCTTCATGGGTCTGGATGGTGTCTGTGCTGGGTCCTCTGCAGATGTTAGGACTGTGAGCTTGGTGTTCTTGTGAGACTCCTAACAGTGTCAGTGGGTGTGTCTCTGACTCCTTCGCCTGCTTGTGAGACTCTTTTCCTCCTATTGGGTTGCCTTGTCCAGACTTGGTATGAGGGCCTTTTGCCTTGTCTTATTGTATGTTGTTTTGTCCTGTTTGGCTCTCGTCTCTTGGAGGCCTGCTCTTTACTGAAGAGAAAATGGAGGTGGGGGTGTGTATCTGTGGTAAGCTGGGAGGAGTGGAGGGAGGGGAAACTGTGATCAGGATGTTATTGTATGAGAGAAGAACCTATTTTCAATTGAAGAAAAATAATTTTTTTAAAAGAGTTATGGTAACTCATATCTTTGTCTTGCTCCTGACACTAAAAGAAAAACATTGTAAGAGAGCGTTTTCACAATATATGAATGGGCGTTGAGTTTTATAGACACTCATTTTGCTCTAAGGCTCCATTCCCAACATTCTGTGCTTTAATGTGTGTGATAAGAGGCTAGTGTAGCATGAATCTTAAAGAGTCTTATTAATAAAAACAAACCCAAGGCCAGGTATTGGGGTGAATGCTGGAAGATCAGAGAAGTAGAACAAGCCGCAGCCACCTCACCTTGCCAATTCCTCAACTGATCCTGTTTCCTCAGACTGGAAGCCTCTGAGTCCTTATCCAGAATGAATCTCAACTGAACTATGCTGCTCAAAAGCCTAAAAGCTTAACCAGGCCAAAAGTTTAACCAGACTAGTTCCTGGTATTCACACCTTATAATACTGTTCTGCTTTCTGCTATCACTTCCTGGGATTAAAGGCTCACTTCCTGGGATTAAAGGTGTGAGTCACCATGCCTGGCTGTTTCCAGTGTGGCTTTAAACTCACAGAGATCCAAATGGATCTCTGCCTCCCAAGTGATAGGATTAAAGGCGTGAGTACCACCATTTTCTGGCCTCTGTATCTAGTGGCTGTTCTGTTCTCTGACCCCAGATAAGTTTATTAGGGTGCACAATATTTGGGGGAATACAATATCACTACAGGCTAGAACACCAAAAATTGCACTTATCAGATGCTTGCCCCTGGTTTCTAGTCAGGGTTGCCAGGGGAACCCACTAGTAGAAGACTAGAAATCTGGAGAGTGGAAGAAACACTTCCTTCTTCTGATTCCTGATGGTGTCAGTGGCAGAGACAGTAACGGCAAGTAGAGTCTTAGCACAGAGCAGTATCGAGGATAATAGCAGCAACTGTAGGTTATGAGTTTAGGCTTCTGCATTCTGCCCGGCAGCAGACTCTAAAACACAGGGTCCTCTGTGGTCCTGATGGGAACATGCTCCTCCAACCTAAGGATGCTGTACAGTTACAGCACTTACTGTGTTAGTTAACCTTCCACAGTATGCTGTCATCGGTTCTGGTTTTAAACTTCTGTCTGGTTAATATAGAGCAGTTAGTATGTCTCTTGAGTGGCCCCTAATAGAGTAAAAAAAAATTTCTATTAGCATTTAACAGTAGTTCTTACCATAATGAGTATTACATCAGCTGTATTTTTTAATTTGTTAAAGAAATCACTTGTTTCTTTCTATGGGCATAGTGACTAAATGAAATACATGAAGAAATTTCCTAACAGGGAATCATTTCTTGTGCCTAACACAGGGTCATTGGTACAGGCAATCTAGTTGAGAGATGTCCTCAGAACACTAGATGAAGGAAGGAAAGGCAGTAAGAATACATTGATGTCTGAGTTCTGCAGGCAACTGGGGTTGAAGCCACCTAGATATCTTCAGAGGACTTGTATACCATGGATCTTGGAATGCCTCCTCATTGAGTTTTAGCCCTGGTGACTGATGGTCCTCTCTGAGGACATTAGCTGCCCTATATGTTGTCTAGGCTTGGGAAAGCACCAGGGCAGATGAAGTGTGGTAGAAGTCACAGGTGGACATGTGAACTAAGCTAAAAGTCACAGGTGAGCAAAGGGATGTAGTAGAAGTCACAAACGGGCAATGGGTGCAGCAGAATTCACAGGTGGGTGAGTGTGATGTGGCAGACACCAGAAATGGGGATGTGGGATGTGGTAGAACCCTCCGGTGAGCAGGCAGGATGTGGTGTCAGCCACAGGTTGGCAGGCAGGTATGAGGTGAGCAAAGCATTAGGACTTTTTTTTTTTTTTTTTACAAATTTGCATGTCATGTTGTTTTGTTTGAACATTAGAGTCATTATAAAATAAATCAGTAAGCTTCAAAATACTTGAAACAGCCAGCTATCTATTTCAGCAAAATTTTAGAGAACTAACCTTTTTCATTTATTAATTTACTAATTTTTAATTAGCATACAAATGGGTGGGGTTTGTGCACAATACCCAGAGATCTCACCCAATGAAAAAGCTTGCTGAATTTCTCAGCTTGTAGTGGTTACCAGAAGCAATTGAATTACTCACTGTATAATTCAGTTACAGCATATCAGGGCACATAAAATATTCCTTATGTTAATAAACAGGAAATACACCTGAGGAAGGACAGCAAAAGTAGAGGGACCCCTGGGGCAGTGGGAAACGATGTTTACATTTGAATGGGTTTTTCTCTTGTCATAAAAATTATTTTAATATTTTTTACATGAGATGTTTTGACTTTCTCTTCAGTGCTAAACCATTTTTCCCTTCAAACGACTCACCTAATAGACATGCAAAAGTGCTCTGGAGCCTGTTCTCACACAGTTACAGCACCAAGAAAATTATTTTACATCAGCTGCTGACAACCAGTATCCCTCTCAGGGGCGCATAATGAGAGAACTGTCAGGCATGATGAGTGTCCAGTACAGAAGTATTTAATTAATGAGCTCTTGTCTTGCCTCTAGGTAGTTCTTCACAGGCCTAAGGACACGGAGAGAACACCCGCTGATCAATCTACAGAGGGTTTTTTTTTTTTTTAAGAATCAAAACCATCCCTGCTGCTGAATTTCAATTTTTATTTCTTTAAATCAAAGTTACCTGCACTTAAGTTTAAATCTATTTTAATCTCTTTTTAACATGCTTAAAATTTTAAAGGAAGAGACTAACAAAATTTGTAGTACTTTATATTTTAGATATTATGTCTACATTAAAAGCATGGGAGAAAGCTATTAGATTTATCTTCACCCTAAAGAACTGTTATTTATTCATTAAAATAGTGTATATATATATAGACTAGAAAGCAGAAGCATATATGTGTGGGGTATTTATTTATTTATGTCTTATTATCCATCACAGACTCTTTGTAATGTTTCCACAGTCCCAAATTAAACAACCCAATATCCTGGTCTAGAATAATTCTAGATTGCTCTAGAATGGTCCTTTCTTATATCAAGATGATTTGTGATTTCCTGAAGAATCTCGGTCTCAAGAGCTTGCCAATGTTCCCTTCAGAACAAAGGACAGTACCCCATCCTAGGGAGCTTGCCTTTGGTAAGTACTACAAAATGTTGTCCATACAAAACCTATGGGTCTTATGCATGAGAGTTGAGGATGGGATGCAGAACTAAATGCAGGGAAGTATTGATCCAAAACCAAGATCTCTGGACTTCCAATATAGTACTCCTGTGTATCTAATGAGTCACCAAAGGAAGTGTGCCTTTCCCATGGCCATTGTCCCACTTGGCCACCAATCCAAAAGAATTCTTCAGTTCCTACAGAGGTTAACTGTCTTTAAGTAGAGTCCACTGTCATTATAACTCATAGAAATTGACTCCTCTCAGGCTTCTTTCAGATCCTTATGGTGTTTAATAAAACCAAATTGTGATGTTACCCTCGACTTCATCTACATTCTAAAGACTTTCATTTTTGTAATATCAATCAATTATCCACTTACTACATTCAGAATAATACAAGACAATTTTATTTAAATGAATTCTAGGTATAATGAAGTTAATTTTATAGGAGAAAGCTTTGATGATTACTCTTTAAAAACATGAAGACTATCATCCGGCATAACAATGTCTATACCCTATATAAAAATATTGATGGAATAAATTTACATTTTATAAAACAATAAGAGAACATCTTATATTTTAAAATACAAGTGAAAATAAATGCACCTTGAAGATTATTGTGTTAAGTGAAAAAGTCAGATTCAAAAGACGAATATCACAGTCTCTGTCATTTGTGGATCTTAGATGATGTATAGATACATAAAACCAGATGTATACAGAATGTAAAAGGAGAATCAAGATTGTCATGGGGGAAGGAATGTAAGTAGCAGAAGAGAGGAGGTGAATATGGTTAAGAGTATGAGATATTTTAAAAGCCATAACTATGTACAATAAACATACACCACCAAAATTTTATTTAAAAAGAACATATTCCACTTCTCCTGTTGTCAGTTTCTCAGTGATATCCCTTAATATTTTTTCAAATTAAGTTCAATGCATTCAAATGATAAAAAAAAAACTCTTTTGCATACCCATAACTTAAAGAATTCATCACCAGAATACACCATGCACTTCAGAAATGGGAACCAGAGACCCCTGAGCTGGAACTGACCCAAATGCTCCCTCCATGAGGACCAGATGGCACCACACAAGCTTCCAAAGCGGGGGAAGCAACCAACAGTCCTGCCCAGCTATGACACCTATGAACCATACCAACCATCATCATGGCACAGTCACCCTAAGGATGTAGTGCCACACATGCCTTGATGGTAATCAATCGATCTCTACTTAGACTTAAGACCTGTTCAACCAGAGGGAAACCACGCCTGGTACTGGAAACCCAGCTAACTACTCAGGACTGGTGACGTCATGAATATTGGAGGAGATTCTGTAACCACTGCCTTACTAAACCAGCATGCTCCCTAACAACAATCTAAATATTTGTCCTTATACCCACCCTTCATCAAAGAAATGTCTCTTTGAAACAGAGACCACTATGGAAAACCACAACCAATTAAAATGCAGAGTTATATGGTTATCCTATTTTTTTTTTCCAGAGCTGAGGACTGAACCCAGGGCCTTGCGCTTGCTAGGCAAGCACTCTACCACTGAGCTAAATCCTCAATCCCAATTGGCTAGAAGAGTAGGGTTTGTATGAGCGAGAATTGTTGAGACCAAGATTGGAAAAAGCACAGGGACAAATAGCCAAACGAATGGAAACACATGAACTATGAACCAATGACTGAGGGGCCCCCAACTGGATCAGGCCCTCTGGATAAGTGAGACAGTTGATTAGCTTGATCTTTTTGGGAGGCATCCAGGCAGTGTGACCAGGACCTGTCCTCAGTGCATGAGCTGGCTGTTTGGAACCTGGGGCTTATACAGGGACACTTGGCTCAGCCTGGGGGGGGGGGTACGGGAGGGGGGAGAACAAGGGAATCCGTGGCTGATATGTAAAATTAAATTAAATTATAAAATAAATTTAAAAAATTTTTAAAAATTAAAATAAAATGCAGAGTTATGGAGTCAGTTCTAGTGGATTCATCCATAAACCAGCTCCTGTGCCTAACTAATGCTCAGGAAATGTTATGGAAGAGAGGGAGGAAATGGAGTAAGAGCCAGAGGATCGAGGAGTTTGCTGTAAGACTGTATCTCCCGGTAATGTCAGAAGCTACACCCATAAAGCCTCACCAACATCACTGCCTAAACATGAGCAGAACAAGGAGGACACCAATGGATATACCAAAGTGTATGGGGGAAAGTCCAGTAAGCTTTAACCTTCCCAAAGAACTACAGGCAACTGAGGAATACTGGGCATGGGAGAAATGGTCTTGCCCGGGGAAGTGCATACTAATTGGTTGTCCAGAGTCAAATAGTCAGCCCTAAAAAATTATGTAGCCATAAAAGTAACATTATATGGGCTGAGCAGGTTATCTTTAGGAATATATGTGTATGTACATACACTGAGCAGGTTATCTTTAGGAATATATGTGTATGTACACACACTGAGCAGGTTATCTTTAGGAATATATGTGTATGTACATACACTGAGCAGGTTATCTTTAGGAATATATGTGTGTATATATATATATATATATATATATATATATGCATGTAATAACAATTAGTGAAAAAAGAGGACATGGCTTTGAAAGAGAGCAAGGAGGAGTGTATGAGAGGGTTTGGAGGGAGGAAAGGGAAGGGAGAAATGATGTGATTATATTAGAATCTCAAAAAAATCAACAGCACCACCCAAAATATTGCACAACTTATGATGACTACAACAAAGTTCCTGTTGAAATAAAGTTTGGAGTGTCGCTGTGGCTGGTATCTACTGGACCTGGCCAGCAACCATGCTTCAAGAGCTAAATATTTTATTATTGTTCTTCTAGATCTCCCCAGACCTTATTCTCATAGCCGCAGCATCTCTTCCTAGTTGTCTTCTTCAGGGGTGGCAACCACCCTTCTGCTACATTCATCTTGAATCCAAACCATTCCTGTATCGGGCAAAGCCCTGCTGTGCCAGTTAGTTTTGCATAACTGTGACAAAAATAACTGGGAAAACTACTTGAAGGACCAAAGAGGTTGTGGCTCCTGTGTTCAGAGGGCTCAGTCCACAGCTACTTGGCCCTGTGCATTTGGACATCATGGTAAACAGAAAGCAAAGAGGAAGAAGAAAACCGGGGACCAAGAGCAACCTTTGGAGGCACACACCCTCATCACCTATATCCTCCCAAATAGCATCACGAGCTGTGGGCCACCTTTGTAACAAAATGAGCCAGTGGAGGACATCTCAGATTTGACCCAGAATCACTCACATTATCTTAGATATAAAAGGACTTTGTTTACTAAACTGAGATTTCCAGGAGATCCTCACCTCCAGGACTCAAAAAAATACATCAACAGGTTCTCCTCTCTCTCTCTCTCTCTCTCTCTCTCTCTCTCTCTCTCTCTCTCTCTCTCTCTCTCTCAATCCTTCCCATCCTCCTTTTCCATCTCAATCTGCTTCTTCCTTTCTCTTCATATACATATATCTGTATATGCATATGTGTATGTATATGTATATATATGCAAGCATACATATAGGTAGGTATATAAGTATATCTTTGTTCTTTCCTCTTCCCCTATGTATCTCTCAATACATTGGCTTCATTGTCTACGTATGTGAGTCAGGTAAATGGAGGAAATGACAACCACTGCTGTGAAGAAAGGGAGGAACAAGAAAAGGGATTTGGAGATAGAGGGATCCAAATCAGAATCTGGGTTCAACAAGACCCAAGGTGATTCACATATACCTTGAAATTGGAGTTTTTCTCCCAGGAACACCACAAGGAGGCACAGTAGAATTAAAGAAAGAGGAAGACAGAATATATTCACAAAACATGGCGGCAATTGGATGCAGCTTCCTTTTGTTAAATCTTCAGTGAAAATAAATTGACTCTTTCCATGTCTTTCCTTACTATCATAAACCTTAATGTGCACTAAAATATTAGTAGGGAATGTTGGGAGGAAAGCACAGCTTGTAAAATGCTTGTTGTGCAAACATGAGAACCTGGGTTTGATATCCAGAACCCATGTTAAGGAGCTGGGCATAGCAGTGAGCGTGTAACCTTGGCATTGGGCAGGCAGAGTCATAGGGCTTGCTGACTCACTAGCTTAGCCTACTTGTAGAGTTCTATACTGAAGAGTGATCCTGTCTCAGAAACCCACGTGGAGAGTGCGTGAGGAATCACACACAAGATTGATCTCAGACATCCACATAATCACACATGCATGCACCCCACACCCTCAGACACAAACATGCACACATGCATGCACACAAAAAAGTATTTGAGGAAAAATTACAACTGGCAGTGACTACACGGTCTAGCTATACCATTTCTGGAAACAACAGAGATGCCTGCATGCCTGTGTTTTCTCAGTGCTAGTCATAATTCAGACTAGGTACCAATAAATGGATAAAGAAAAATGGGAGCTATATAAGGAATATTATTTACCTATACAAAAGAATGAAATCATGAGAAGTGGATGGAAGTGGGGATCATTGTGTTGAAAAGAAATAGAAAAAAATAAACGAGACTAAGAAGGGAAAAATCATGTTTACACTTGTGTGTGGAGTCCAGACAAAAAGGTGGGGGACGACAATCAAGAAAAAGAAACGTTTGCAGGTCACTCTGAAGTTTCTTGTTTTTTGTAGTTCCCACCTTCCTTTAGCAAGACTAATATCTGATTGGGTATTTTTATTCTCACTCTTTTATTTTAGACATTATTTATATGTAAGGATTTCTGTTAGGCAGACAGAAAGCAACATCTAAGTGTCAGAACTGGCCTCTGACCTCGGTGTAGTAGCTTTCCATCTTCCAGCGCATCTGCTTCCTAGGGGATGTAGACAGTAGTGGTCAAGAGCATGGATCCGAAGACAGACTGGTCAAAAATCTGTCTGGCACTTACTGTCTTAGCCTTGGTTCCCTCATCTGTAAATAGTGTTCATCATAATTTTAATAAGAATTAAATGAACCTGACATCCAGTATTCACTATGTGTACTTTTGAAATAAATATGTCAGGCCAAAATTCTCCATCATCCCCCAACACTTGTTTGTGGCTAATGGACTCAGGGAAGGCTGGATAGGCATTGCTCAGGTGAGTGTCGGATCAGCCAACCGACTTCCTTTGGGCCACATTTCCTTTCCATCTCTGACGAATTGTTTCTTCAAAACATGAGGTTGTAGAAAGAATTCCTCTAAGCCAACAAAAGCGACTCTGACCAAACTGACATATGAAACAAGAGCTTGTAAAGTCCCCACCACTTCAACATTAAGAGTTGGAGCTGGAGAAAAGGCTGAGTGGTTAAAAGCACTTGCTGCTCTTCCAGGGGAACCCAAATTCCTTTGGCAGCAATCACACCTCACCGCGGCTAAGGCTGTGACTCCAGTTCCAGAAAATCTGACAGCCACGTGCACTCATGTACATATACACATATACATAACTAAAAGTAAAGGGCTGAAAAATATCCAATCCAAAAACCAGTTTAAATTATTTATGGATTTGAGGGTCTAGAAAAATACAATTATCTGTCTGTATTCTTGGCAAATGACTTTTTTTTTCTGACTCCTTTACCAGGTTGTTGGGAATATTCAGCGAATAAACTCGATAAACACTCAGAAAATGTCTCGTTCAAAGCCAATAAGCAGTATTATCACCAGAGAGCACTCTAACGTAGGCTAAGGAGGTCAGAGGTTCTGGGGACCCTGTAAAACACACCCAGGTGAGAGGATGTGGGTGCCTCCACTCCCATCCCCGGTCAACACACCAATGGACATACATCACACATGCAACCAAGAGAGGTGGACGTTAGAAACAGGTAGAACAGAGGAGTGACAATGTTAGAGGACAATCGACAAATGGGTCTGAATTATTTGACCTTTGCCAGTTCTCATTCTCCCTAATTCCTCTACCTGAAAATATAATCCCATTTATAAATAGCGTTTTGATGCTTAGCTGCAAGGGACACCCAGTACCAGGAAAGTATTATAGATTCATAATCATTCTAATAATTTTACATCTTAGCAAATGTCCCAGCTCACGGTGTGCCGTAACTTCAGCAGCCCAGAAAATGTTATAATTTGTCCAAACCATAGTTGCTGTTATTTCTAAATGCTAATAAATGCCGTTTACTTCGGGACTCTGAAAAATATGTGAGCTGTACAAGTGCGCCATCTGCTGGCCCTGGAGACTCGGACTGCGTACACAGCTGTGCCGCTGAGACCTGAGCATCCATCCAGGAGGGTACTAACCAGCCAAAAGCTTGAAATGAAATGAGCTCGTGTTGCTTCCCCCAACTGAATACTTCATTTCTCAGGGTGCCTGGTCTTTACTTTCCCTGACACTAGCATCTTGGGAGAAAAGACAACTGAATGCATCTTGGAAACAAAACGACTGTGAGATAATCATTTATTTTAAATGCTTCATTTATGCATGAGAGAATCGAGGTTCCCAGAGTCACACAGTTTTCCCAAGTTATTCAGACAGTAGTATGTGAGAAAGTGAATAAAGATGAGGTGTGAGCCACAACAAAGAAAACGCCCCAACTAGTTTGCTGGACCACCCTCACACTCTATAGATCCAAGCCCATTAGGCATAGTTTGCGAAGAACTTTGATTTCATACCTTGTACCCATATAAAAACACCCTGGTTGTATAAAAAAAACAGAAGCCCTGTGTGAGTTTTACTGTGTTTTGTTTTGTTTTGTTTTGCACTAATGAAAGAAGAAACAAGTTGGGACACTTTTTTTTTTCTTATGGTTGTTTTCACTTCCCAAGAGGCCAGCAATCTAGCAATTCAGTCACAGCTCTGCTCTGGCAGCCACCGGAGAAAGAATAATGACTTCTCAAGCCAAAAACCTTTTGTTCTGCTTCCTTGACACATCTCTATGGTGATATTTTCTTTTGTACCAAAATGTTATTTGTATGTTAATAAATAAAGTTGCCTGGGGGTTAGAGCTATTAGCAAGCCATAGGAAAGCAGGGCAGTGGTGGTGTACGCTTGTGATCACAGCACTTGGTAGACAGAGCTAGGTAAGTCTCTGTGTGTTCAGGGATACAGTCAGCATTGGATACACATGCCTTTAATCTCATTACCAACCATAGAACACCTGGAGGTCTATACAGACAGGCCATGATGAGGCAGTCCTGTGGTTGGGTTTACAACCAATGAGAAGGCAGAACAGAGACTATATAAAGACTTTAACACAGGAAGTACCTCCTCCTTCGGAGAGGTAGGACCACTGCAGGAGGAAGGGTAAGGTTTGAGCTCTTAGCTCTGACCTCTTGGCTTTCTTCTTTGCATTGGTTCTGTGTTTCTTATTTATAAGACGGTCGGTTACATCTACATATCTCTTTTAGTTTAATAGGGCCAATTAATTTTTTAATGGATTTTAACCCAATATCGTCCTCTTTTCTTGGGTAGCATGCCCCTCAAATGCTGGCACTCATTGACTTTGGGCAGTGGCGAGTGCTGTCCGACAGAGGGCAGTAGTGGGCAGACACAACGCCCTGGTTCTGCCTGGCTCCCTCCCTCAGATAATAGACTAAGAATTATTATAGCACGCCATAGCCGTTCTGAGACTCTTCTGAGAGGAGGTGCATTGGTTTTAGATGCCAAAGTTAATCTGAAAAGTCAGTGACCTGACAAGAATCAACACCGGTCCTTAATTCTTATCTTCAGACTCCAGGATGTCTCCACAACAAAGTTCCTTCGCCACATGAGAGTCAAGCGTTGGATCCGTGTATAAACAAGGCCGGCAACTAGCAAAACAAAAAACACTAAACACAATCCAAAGAATCCCTCAGGGAAATCGCTTCAAGAATCTTGAAAAATCATACCTATTTTTGTTTGTAATGTGCGAAATTATTACAAGTATGTTCACCCAGAGGACTATTGATGGATGGCTCACGATTTAGCTAAATTCAATGAACCACACACTGAGCCTATCCCAGTAGGTGACTCATGCATTTTTTATTTCAAGTATCAAGTGTTTGCCAAAAACAGTATTTAAAAAAAAAAAAAAAGTAATGGAAATTGTTGTGAAAGAGCTCGTGAACGGGGTAGGACTACCCACCGGCAGGCTCGTTCGTGCTCTGACCACTTAGGTGAGATTTGGTGGCGCGACTTCAGTCAGCGCTCCAGAGACTAGAGCTCACCACAGCAACGCTGGCGGCCTGGGGACCGGCTCTGCCCCTCCACTGTGTGCTCATGTCTCCTGGATGCCCACATCTCAGCAAAGACCAGAGAACTCTCCAGGTGCCCCGGTAATCTTGGCAATGAATACATACATTCGGTACCTAGATATTTTTCTATCGGGCTTCGCTTTTCCTCTCCCGTTGCTGTTAAGTTCATAAAAACTATCAGAGGGAAAATGGAGGTATGAAAGCTCACCCAGAAGAAAGAAGGAAAATGCCTCCTGGTGGCTGCAGCCAGGCTGCCCTGAATGCGCCGACCTGGTCTGAATTGAGAAGCTGAGCAAGGTCAGGCCTGGTTAGCACTGGGAAAAAGACTGCGGCAAGGAACAGTTAAAGCGTGTACAGTGTACCTGACTCTGACCATTCGTGTTTTCCTACGTGAGCAGCCCGCTAGTGGCCATTCACAAAGACCCGGGTGAGATTCTTACTTCCTCAGGCCTCTTCACCAATCAGCAAAGGAAACATTTATAGGCCCCACTACCCAGCTGATTTTCTCTTTAAACAGAAAAAAAAAATTCTGAATTCACTGATGACCCAATAATGTTCTTTTAGAGCTCAGATATTTGGCTCTTTTAATAAACACTTGTAGCTTTGATATATTTCAAGGGGGAATTATTTCAGCACTTACAAGTGCTTTATTCAAAGGGTGTGAGAAGGAGAGGAGACAAAGTCCCCAATATTTGAATTTATTTCTAACAATAACTATTCTTCTAAGCCACAAATAATGACTGTTTGGAGACTATACGGCTGTTTCATCTGTTTATTATTGCAGACCAGTAAGCATGCATTATCTTTCGTGATCCTAGAGATTCCCCCCACTTCCATACAACTCCATACATAATGTGGACATTACTTCTTCAGGTAGGTTTTTAAAAAGAAATGCAGCAGATACTTAGTAGGTCAACTCACTGCTCTGAATTCTATGGTCACTCCTTGTAGGTTTCTGGTCTCTTGTTGCTTAGCAACATCCCAGAGATATAATTTCCATCTAGTGGTGGAATCAAGTACTTCTGAACTCTGTTAACATCGTGATAGACTGATCTCTGGCTACCCCACACAGCTAAGGGTACGCTATTTCATCCTTAGAAAGAGGAAGAAAAACAGACAGGCAAGGCTTTTTCTTTTTTGTATGCCTTTTTTTTCTGCTTATCAATTGCCACATAACACACTAGTCTAAAAACAGTTCCTTCTACAACCTTTTACAGGCCTGTTTGACAAGGCTCTGTTGGATGGTTCCATCTTTTGATCGTTAGCTGAGGTTTGGTGGCATGAGCAGTGAGACCCTTCTGAAAGCCATCCCCAGTGGTTTCTCTTGTAAACCTGCTATTTGGGCTGGGACCATGGAGCAGCTGTGGAGTGGATTGACATCTGCCTTGTCACATGGCTAGCTCAGGAATCACATCCTTGACGTGTAGGAAGGGTGGGTCAGAAAGGTAATACCAAAGGTCCATTTGTGTTCTAGCGGACCCTCCTCTAGAACTGGTTGTGAGTGGTTTTGATGTTTTCATGATTATCTGCAGATCGTACACTCTTTGTTCTCTGTGCTCTAATTGGCCACTGCCACCTCCTTCCCTTTGACACACCGTTGCCTCATGTACAGGGTTGTCTCTGCACAGCTGGGCTCAGATTCATGCTTGGCTTCTCCCAGATCTGGTCTTTTGGAGCTGATGGACTCTGAGGGTTTTTCTTTGAGGTAGCCCCCCAAATCATATAGCATTGCACTCATCACTTTCTATTGGTCAAAAGAAAGTTGGATGAGCATGTTGGCTCCAAAAAAAAAGAAAACAATGCAGAGCAAATAAGTGCTGGGAAGCCCACAGATGCACTGAAGGCAGCTTTAATAGTAACATGGCAATCGTCGCCATGGGTCCTTCCTGTAGGTTAGAACCACAGGATTTAGCTGAAGTTGGAACTTTTCACATCTCAAACACGGAAGTCTGCTATAACTTCAAGTAACTGAACTCAAGATTTCCTTATCCTTGGAGTCTTCCGGTGAATTTTCTGCATTTCCTGTGGAAATAACAGAACTTCTAGTTCAGAATGCTGCCGTGACTGTTGAGTCCATGCTTTTACCACACCTAAACTTGGAGCCCTAAATCCTTCAAAGGGCTAGATCCATTAGGAAACGCCATTTCTCACAGGTATTCATCTGATACTTGAGAACTTCCTAGAACCATATCTCTAGCATCGTTTTATGATTCAAAATTTCCCATAGGGCTCTTAGGAATAGAAGCTTTAGGTTTTCTGAATCCATTAACCATGAACAGCTGGATGTCAAGATCCTAGAGGTTAAACTGTTTCTTAAAATAGCAACAGTAAGCCTTTCCTATGTGTCAGACACTGTACTCTCTCCTTTACAAATTGTAGCACATTCAAAGGCAATAACAATCATAAGAGGTAGTAACCATTACTGTTCATATATACAGATTGAGGCCCAAAAAGGTTAAGGAACATGCCTCATCTGCCAAAGCAAATAAATGAATAAGAGGAGCAATATAGTCCGCTTGCAGAACCTCTAACCTCTAATGACCATGCAATGATACTCCATAAACTGGACAATAGGTGTTGCTGATGAGAAAAGACATTCCTGTGATTAAGCACTCTGAGAGAAACGTTCCTCCAGTCAACAATTAAATCACCAAAATGTTAGATGTTGTCTTAGTCCACTCGGGAATATAAAACACTACAATCTGGGCAATTTGTAAACAACACAATTCATTTCTTATAATTCTAGAGGCTCAGGAAGTAAAAGACAAAGGAGCCAGCAGATTTGGTAAACTCCTGGTTCTTAAACAGCACCGTCACACTGGACCCTCTCACAGAGGAAGAGATGAGTGAGTTCGCTTGAGCCAGTTGTATAACAGCACTAAACCCATCTGTGAAGGCACTGCTGCCACGACATAATCAGGTAACAAAAGGTCAGGGAGTAAGATTTAAACCTTGTATGGGTGGGGCTCTTCTGTAGGAACACCGACACTCAGGCTGGAGCAGATTTGTTGGAAATGCTCATAATATCTTGCTGCCTTACCCACGGGTAGATTAATATCTGCTGAGTGACATGATAGCAAGTGAGCACTGCCCAGTGGTATTAGACTCAAAACAGTCCTGGGATGTGCGGTGATTGAGTCTGTGTGGTTCAGACCATGTCAGAGAAGAGACCATGATGCTGGACAGAGTGCTTTCCCAGAAGCAATGCCATCTGTGACTCAGCCTGTGTCTAACTGCGTAAATGATAGATGGAGGTCCACTGGAAACCATGCCTGCTGTGAGTAGACCTCCACCAGAGAAAGGCTATAATTCTGTACTGTCAGGATGGGAAGCAGCAAGGGTGAACAAATTCCTAAAATGTTTCTAGATGGAGTATCACTATTTGAAAGAACGTTTTCTTGCAGAGGGAAATCCAAGGCTTCATTTGAGTCCTTTACTGAAGTAGAACCTTGGCTTGACTGAAAGAATAAAGTATCCTCGGGGATTCCATGCAAATCTTGCTTTGAGACTGGTATGGTCATTTAGCCTAGGAACAGAATAAAAACTAACAAAGAAGAGCTCACAGGTGACGGAAGACATACAAAATACGGTAAACCTATTGTTTATAGTACAATAATGCCAAACAGACACACATTAGAATAAAAAGGCAATCTTTTGAGAGCAGTGACCTACCCAAATGTATCTACCTTAAAGAATATTCTTAATTGAGAATGCTTTAAATTAAGAGCCACACATTTTTGGCCAATAAGACATGAACTTTAAAAAAAAAAATGTCAGCATTGAGGGAGAAGAAAAGAAAGGTCTGTAATAGGAAAACCAACCAGTAAGCTGCCTCTTTTGGAAGGAGGGATAATTATGTATGTAGGAGCATCAGGACGAAATTAAGTCAATTTTTATCATCATACCTAACAGTTTTGCTTAAAGAAAAAATAACAAAGTAAGTCATATTCAGTTAATAACAAATCCTACTTTAATGGTCAATAAGTAGGTCACAACAGTATTAAATTGCTCAATGCTAAACTGAGAACATAGTGCATTATTATAGATGTCAGATTTTGAACCCAGAATGTATTTCCAATGGTTACTTTCTTTGAGGAGTTGCTTTAAAAGAATCAGTTGTCAAATGACAATTCATGTTGATGAGGATATGGAATAAAGGGAACGCTTAGCCATTGCTGGTGGGGGTGCAAACTCATACAGCTACTATGGAATTCAGTGTGGCAGTTCCTCAGGAAGATGGGAATTGATCTACCTCAAGACCATTCTTGGGCATACACCCAAAGGATGCCTCATCCAATCACAGAAACACCTCTTCAACCACTTCCATTGCTGCTCGATTCATAATAGACAGAAATTGGAAACAACCTCGATGTCCCTTAACAGACGAATGGATTTTTTAAAAATGTAGTACATTTACACAATGGAGTATTACTCAGACATTTAAAAAATGAAATCATGCCGGGCGGTGGTGGCTCACGCCTTTAATCCCAGCACTCAGGAGGCAGAGGCAGGTGGATCTCTGTGAGTTCGAGGCCAGCCTGGACTACAGAGTGAGTTCCAGTAAAGGCGCAAAGCTACACAGAGAAACCCTGTCTCGAAAAACCAAAAAAAAAAAAAAAAAAAAGAAAGAAAAGAAAAGAAATTCACTGGTAAATGGATGGAACTAGAATAAATCATCCTGAGTGAGGTAACCTAGACTCAGAAAGACAAATATGGTATGTATTTGCTCATATGTAAATATTAGCTGTTAAGACATTGATAACCAAGCTAGAATATGTAAAACCACAGAGGTCAGGTATAGAGTAGGGGACTAGAGGGAACAGATAAGATATTCCTAAGAAAGGGAAAAGAGATAGATAGTTATGGATGATTGGAAGGAGACAGGAATCAAGTGGAGAGGAGAAGGAGGAAGAAGGAAGGGGTTGGGGTAAGGAATGTGGTGAGACACAGACATTATACAGAGAGTGGGAGACCTTGGAACACTCAGCCCTAAATGGGATTTCTCCATCAAATCCCTCCCCCTCAGTGCTCAGGGAACCCCCACAGAAGAGGTAGGAGAAAGAGTCTATGAGCCAGAAGGGCCCACTAAATCAATAGAATCAACACACATATGAATGCACAGAGGCCTCAGAGAGCCTGCACGAGTCTGCACCGGATAGGGTCCTAGATCTGAAAGAAGTGGACACTTGCCTACATCCCTAACCCACAAGCTATCTCCAATTGAAAACCAGTTGCAAATGAAAATTTAGTTTCCTCCAAGGGAGCCTCACGGGGGAAACAAACTCCTCTTAATGGTAGCTGCATGGCCAGCAGTAGATGGCCAACAGAAAACAAACTCAACAGTATCTTTGGATGTCCTTTTCTAGTAATGTCATGTCAGGGCTCTTCCTTCTTTTTTATTTTATCTTATTTTTTTATTTTATTTTGTTTCTATTTTTTTTTTACTTCTCTCTCTTTTACCCTCCAGGTCCTTTGTGTATATGTTATGGCTTCCAGTTTAGTGTTTTTATGAGATTCTTGAGTGTGTGAACAAGTGAGTCTCTGTTTCCTGTGAACCAGTTGTCCAATTAGACAGCTGTTGGTTACTCCCCAGATAGAATTGTTATTATTGTACTCTGAAGGAAATCTCTACTTGCTGGTCATTCTTCTGACTCGTAGGCTTTACAGATGAGTAGGACTATTGAGTGCTTTTGTTCCTCTGGCAGCTTGCTTTGGATACTGTGAGAGCTACGCTTCACAGAGGAACCTTCCGGGTCAAATACAACTGGATTCCTCCAAGTCCACTGTTTGAAGTGTGTGCTGTCTTCAGCAGTCTAATCTTATCTTCAAGTTCTAGGAGGTGAACAAGGGCAATGGCAACAGCCTAGGATATTCTGAAAGTCACTTCAACCCTGCTGACCAACAACTCAAAGCGAGGTTTCCCATGCCTGGTGCTGTGGCTTTTGTTAGATACTCTATGGTTCTTGGGGCGAGCATGATCTCCCCAAGTGACATAACTCCCATTCAAATACAGATCTTTGTGTGTGTGTGTGTGTGTGTGTGTGTGTGTGTGTGTGTGTGT